>JBANCY010000171.1:0-59421 GCA_037040045.1 Phorticella flavipennis | reverse complement strand
AGGAAAGGAAAGGAAAGGAAAGGAAAGGAAAGGAAAGGAAAGGAAAGGAAAGGAAAGGAAAGGAAAGGAAAGGAAATGAAAGGAAACGAAAGGAAAGGAAAAAAAAGAAAAGGAAGAAAAGGAAAGGAATTCAGGTGAATTACCACGAAAACATAGGAACCGTAAAGGCATACAAAACTTGGGGACTTAAAACGTTCACTACGAAGGATCTAGCCAAGGTGTCCGTTGGTCTTTCCTAAGTCTAGCTTGTCTAGGAGTGACTTCACATTTAAGAAAGGGAATGTTTACCTTTCTGCTTTAGCAGCATGTCGACCTATACGACCTGTCGTATCTCAGTTATCACTTAATTGGATTATCTTATGAAAGGTTAAATCGAAAGCGTTTACTTTCAAAAGTTCACACTGTAATGGATGTCTTTCCTTAGTGGAGAATTGTATAAGCTAGTTCAGATTGAGTTGTCTATAAGGTTACAATGGGGTTACTGATAAACCGTGTTAATTCAATTTAAAATAAAGGTTTTACTTCAGTATATTTTCCTTAGTTTTTTATTCTCCCGTGAATGATCTCCAGAGGTAGCATGAGGTAGAGTTTCAATTGGCAAGAGTTTCACTGTATGAGTTTGAAGGATCTTCTAAGAAAATATAGGATAAAGTTCGAATTAAAAGGGTCCCACGTTGTGAGTTATTTCAAGAAAGGTTTCTCTATATTTTCACTTTATTGGGAACCTTGAAGAACAACCTCTTTACCTCAGAAATCGTTTCACATATGGCCGTTTCCCTTAGAAGTTTTCTCTTAGGACTACCGAGGCTTTTCAAGAGTGGATCACTTCAACTTCTATGAAATATTTCTTCAGGTGAATTAAGTATGTTTTCCTAAGAGTTTTCGCCTTAAAGGATTTTCTGGACATGTGGAGTTTCAGTTAGAAACGGTGTCACGGTGTGAGTTACGTTCATAAAAGTTACTCCAGGGTTTTCCTATGGAAGGTTTTCTGAAGAACAACGACTTTATGTCAGAAATAGTTAACTCAGGAAGTCGTTTTGCTTAAGAAACTCTACTTTATAACTAAATCAATTGTAGTACCTTTTGAGCGAAAAGTTTTTAAGAGTGGATCACGTCTACTCAATTATTTCTTTAAGTTGAGGTTTTTGATGAGAGTTCAGTTAGGGCCCATTTAGAGAGGTCTTAAATATATTGTCCGTTAGGGAGTCTTTTGGAATAAGGTTACTTATCGGAAACTGTTTTTGACAACTTTTTGAGCTTATCTAGTCTAAGAGCTTAAATTTTTCGATTCGATACCAATTTTAATAAATTTTCTGGAATATCTTTCTTCCATAGGAGGAACACCAAAAGCAGAGTAAGCTCTATGTGAACATCAAGAGCGAATACGAGGAGCAGCTCCAGAACAAGGCGAACACAACAAAATCGGAAACGGAGAATTCCCAAGGCAATGCTGGTCCCAGTGGACAGTTATCGCCGCGCTAAATTGGCCAGTTATAGAGTATATATATATACCTATATATATTCAAGTATATAATCCGAGGGTTTCAGCTGATGTGATACAAAATATTGAAAATCAAATGCGAGAATGAGCTCAAAAGAGAGAAAGAGAGAGAGAGGAACAACAACAACAACTACAACACAATTTATAATAGGGATCAGGCTTTATAAATAGAGCCCCAACAACAAAAAAAAAACTATATAGAAAACCGATGAGTGAGCATGCAACAAGAGAAACTACTTTAAAAAAAAATCGGGGTCCTGGACTCGACCGGCGGCTGTTTATTTAATTCTTTTGACCAGATTTAAATATTTATATATATACACAAATCACATATATATACATAGATATATGGATATATATATATATGTTTTTTCTTCAACTTTTTTTTGTTTTTTTTTTCTATTGTTTTAGTTATATTGTAGTGCGCACATAGCCATGATACATGCCTAGTTATATAGTTAAAAATATTATATTATATGATTATTGTACGATGATATATATTCTATATACTATATATATATATTATAAAGGAAAATCGTGTTTGTTGAAGTCACGCACACACCCACACACACACACACAAAAGAAAATACAACAATTATTAGCTGATTATATGATTATATGATATATTGAGATAAAGCTATATGTTACGATATATGTTATGATATGATATGATCTGATGATGATGATATGATATACCTGTGTACCAATATTAACAAGGCTTATCGGGACTGCAAAAATTGCACTTTATAGACAATTCTTTTGTAACATTAGGTTTTTGGCCTGAAATTGTTGGCAAAAGTTTCGAAATTGAATTATCCTGGACAACGTAGAGTTCAATTTCGTATACCCCTAATGAAATGACAGAGCAGGAGTGTGTTCTCCTCAAATTATCATAATTATGTCATCAAAATGTCTTCAAGCTCAATTTTTTTTTAATTGTACAGAAGCTTGTAATACCTAGAAGAAACCATTATTAATTCCAAAAAGTTACCTCCTGAATTTTCAAGAAGAAAACAGATGATCCATGTCCATCTGTCTGTCTCCCTATCCATCTGTCTATATATATGAAAAATAGTTCCTCAGTTTTCTGTTTTTCTTATACGATAAGTAAATGTTGTTTCTGGCCATATCTTCTATGTTTTTCAAGTTATTGTAATGAAATTTAATATACACCTAAATTTTCTTAAAATCTTTTGTTCTGCCAAATTTCATAATGATCGGCTATAGCTTTCATAGCTAACAGTCGTTCCTGGCCATATCTCATATATTTTTCGATTTAATGAGTTGAAATTTTACACACATCTGAAATTCTTTTACATCTATTGATCTACCGAATTTCACATAGATGGGATAAAGCAAACATCTAACTAAAATTTGATTTTATCCATACTTGCCATGTTTTCAATCGAAAGGATTACCAAGAGGGGTACTAATTCTTCCAATTTTGTTATGTGTTCGGTTCTGAGCAGAGTTTTTGAAAACTAATTCTGTTCCAATATGAATATAGTAAATATAAAACCGATTCGGGTTCTAGGTTATGAACATTGAGTTCTGTTCCATTGCAACTTCTGGTACACTTTCAAACGAAATTCCCGAATTCAAAAAACTTCCCAATCGAAACTCTTTCCAAATCCCTAAAATTTTTGCTCCACAACCGGTTCAATTTTCGGCTCAGAATTATCACAATTGATCAACGATTTGCAGCCCCGATATGTTTAGATTTTAAGCAGAATGTGTATATTTATATAGTTTCTATATATACAAGCGATTTGTGTATCATGTCCTGGTCTTGGTCTTGGTGTCCTTCAGACCCTGACAAATGGGGCTTCGAGCACATTTCACACTTAGTTCTTAGGTCAAAACAACAAAACTAAACGTGATAAAAGACTGGTTACAATTAATGTTCTAGCATTAACAACTACAACTACAACAACAACAACTACAACTAAAAACTAACAACTACAACAACAACAACTACAACTAAAACTAACCTAAAAAAAACTAACCACATTAAAAATTGTCATAATTTCAACGAGGATCCAACAATATTTTTAAGTCGATTAAAAACGCGCATAGAATTATTATATCGATATCGATGTGAAATGAATGTTTTAAATGTCTTATGCTCTAAGAGATACCCGCAAGAACCACCCCGAACCCAACCCTATACACTGAACCCCAAAACCCCCATACAAGCCTATTTTAACTTCTTCGCAAGGAAGATTTGTTACATGTTTAGGTGAATTAATGTTAGACTTAATCGTGGAATATACCCTAGAAGTATGATATATGATATGTACCAACGGATGCCAGCGGTGGGCCAGCTAAAAGGTGGGGGAGGCAATTCGATTGCGAGGGTGGCCAGTTGTATTTATGGTCTAGCACACTTTTCGACTTATAATGTTATGTAGTTTTTGTAAAACCCATTCAAGATTGGAGCTTAGATTAATTTGTTGTTTTATTTTCATTATGGGTTTTTGCTTGAGTCAAAATTTGTAGGTTTTATGTTCCCATAAGGCAGCCATTTTGTGTTAAGAACAAGAACACAAATTGTTCTTCATAAAGATCTTTATTTCCATAATGAAGTGCGCACATCTTGCGGATTAAAGACCAAAATTTATATATAGATTCAATATAGTCATTGTCTTCCGGATTTCCGAACAACAATGATATAAATTCTATATTGTGCTCCCATCGTCCGGATTGCTGAACGACTATGAAATACAGATTCACTAACTTCTCCCATCTGGCGTAGTGCTGAACGATACCTACTTAATATATAGATCCCATCTTCCGGGTATTGAATACTTCACTGTTCTATGTATATGAAAGCAGCACCCATTTTCCGCACAGTGAATTGTTGATAGTCCATAAATTTTTGTCTTAATTTTAGATACACACCGCTTTACCGGAGAGATACCCAATTATTCAAATCTAGACCCATTATCCCCGACCAACTAATCGTAATTCTGTTTGGCGTAGCTCCCATTTTCCGGAAAAAGGTTTGTGTGTGGCACCCATTTGCCGGATCACTAATTCAAATCCAGACTCTATATTGATTGATCCCACGCCGAGGTGAAGAATCTAAAATGGAAAAAACCCATTTTCCGGACAACTTTTATACTGTAATAAGTTTTCCCGTGGCACCCATTTGCCGGGCAGCTGTTTCAAACAAAAAAGTTGAAAATTGGCTGAACAGATATTAATTTAGCCCGGCAAATGGGTGCCGTATGCAGAAAAACCCATGAATACTTCAAACATAACCTCAAATCAAAAAATTTTTTTTTAAATTTTCCTAGAATTGTTATTGAAATTTCCTCATAGTGTGCAGCTCCCATCTTGCGTCTAGCTTTACCCAAACCCATTTATAGCTGGTTCTCCGCTCGCATCCAAATAATGTTAATTTGATGTAAACAAAGAAGAGGAAACCCCCCAGAACACCCCCCACACACACCCAAAAAATTGTTAAATGTTTGTTATGCATTTGTTTTATAAATATATAAAATATTATATTATATTAATTCTATAATTAATTGAATTTTTTCTTTTCGCTTTTTTTAAACAATTTGTTTTATTTTTCTATTGTTAAAACTAAGTTTTACCATAATTATAATAAAATAATTTTAGATTAATTTTAAATTTAAATTTTTAGCAAAATAAAACTTGTGTACCTACAAAATAAACAAAATATATATATATATATATATTCAATGATATATGTAAAAAACTAAAGAAAGGAAAGGAAGAAAAGGAAAGAAAAGAAAAGTATAGAAGATAAAGCAGAAGTTAGACAGAAAGAACTGGAGGGAAGCAAGGAAGGCGAGAATATATAGAAGTAAAGTCGATATATTATATGTTTGTATAGCTAAGTAGTTCCATTTATATGTTACGGACACGTGTGAACACTTTTAGTGCAAAAACAAGTTAACATTAAAAACGACAAAAGAATGAAACTATCCACAAAAGAAATGGTACAACTTGTCTTTGTTCAAAACGCCACAACAAAATGAGAAAAAAATTTCAAAACGAAAAAAATAAAAAACAATTCAAATAAATTAATAACACAACAAAATTGTCGAATTTGCATTTATAAATCAGTTAATTTGGCAAATGAGTCATAGAGTGCAGGAGAAATAACTCGAAGACTCGAAGACAGTTGGAGTCATTTCAGGCCCTTTTAAACAACAGAAAATCGCGTGCCATAATTTTCACGCCTTGACTCCATCACTAAGTAAATGAGTCATAGAGTGCAGGAGCGATAGTTCAAAGACTCGTTTGAAGCATTCATTACAGAACTTTTTACCATATGACAACCACCTCCCCAAATTTCCCCACCTTTACTTCCACTCCTTAGCTAACGAATCAATGAGTTCCGGAGCCACTGTATATAACTTGAAGACTTAACTCGAAGACTCCTTTGAAGCAGCCAGTTTGAGCTTGAGCTTGATATACATCCTTTAACATCTGAGTTGTTTCAAACCTTTCTATCATATAAGAATTATCTCCCCAAATTTGCCCACCTTTACTCAATCACTCAACGAATCATAGAGTCCAGGAGCACTTGTATTTGATAGCTCGGATGTTTCGTTTCATGGAGCGCATTTTAAATAAATAAATTTACAATAGAAAAAACCCTCCCCAAACTTCCATGCTTTTAATTTATCACTAAACGTCCGAGTCATATAGTGCAGGAGATATTCCATTGTGATAACTCGAAGACTCCTTTGAAGCAGCCAGCTTGAGCTTGAATTTTCAAATTTCAACGCGCACTAAACAAACAAATCATAGAGTTCAGGACCAAAGTATTTCATAACTCGAATGTTTCGTTTCATGGAAGACGTTTAAGCTAGAGCTATGTTTATTATCTCCTTTAATATCTTTGAGTCATTTCAAATAGTTTTACCATATAAAAACAGCACTCCCCAAATTTCTAGACTTCGACTCCATCAATAAACGAATAAGTGAGTGCAGAAGTAATTTCTTCGTTATAACTCAACGACTTGTTTGAAGAAGGCAATTCGATTTGGAGCTACATTTATTTTTTTCTTAAACCCCCCCAAATTTTCATAGCTTTAACTTGATCACTAAAAGAACGAGTCATAGAGTCCTGAAGCAAATATATTGCGTCAATTCGAAGACTTTAGCTTGCTCTAAATTTACAATACACTCTAACATGCTTGATGACAATTCCCTCCCCAACCTTCTACAGAGTGCAGGAGTCATTATATTGTGGCAACTTGAAGACTCTTCTCAAGCAGCCAGTCGGGGGTTCGGCTTGAGCTACATTTACTATATTTCCCATAGTTTTACCATTCCCAAATTTCTGTGAATTTGCTCCATCGCTAAACGAACGAATCATAGAGTGCGATAACTCGGAGACTCGCTACAATTATCTAATTTGAGCTTAAACTTGGGGTGCTGCCCCATCTAATACTTTTGATTGATTTCAAATACTCTTACCACACTACAGCACCGCCCTTCTTGCCCTACAAGCGCCTACTCCACATACAAACGCTTTCTTAACCCCATATTGACCCCCGTGCTCGAAGTCAACACGATTTTTATCGACGGTTGAACGTTTTTCCCCAACGGCAACAGCTCGAAGTTCCGCAGGATTTTGATGACAATCGTCTTCATTTCCAGCTGTGCAAAGCGTTGTCCAATGCAGTTCCGTGGACCCGCGCTGAAGGGTATATAACTGCTTATGCCACGCCCAGCAGATCCCTCCATTGCTTCCGCCTCCAGATGTCGCTCGGGCCAGAAGCGTAGTGGTTCCTGGTAGAGTCGCTCATCGCGCAGCAACTGCCACAGCAGCACGATGACATTGGCGCCAGCGGGCACCCGGGAGTCACCTGTTGGAATATAAATGATTAGTGCAATTTGCATACAAGCGATTATTGCTTATATGCGATTATTACTTAAAAGAACATGCGTGCATTAGCGCAATTTTCGATAAAATGCAGATTTCACTTATATAAACACAATTTGCATACAAGCGAGCATTGCTTATAAAAGCATAAATATGCATACAACCGAATATTGCGCATTATATATTATCATGTGACTTTCCACCCTTTAGAAAACGTAGCTGTTAGTTTTGCATGTAAACGATATTCTTCTGCATGTAAACAAACATTGCTTTTAAACAATAGTTGCATATCAATATACATTAGAGTCCCACCGGACCAAGCGCAATGATAGCTTATATGCACTTTCAATCTTGCTTTATAGTTGATTATTTCTTATATGCGGATGCCAATATGTATCTTTAACTGATTTGCATATAACCGAACTATGCATATAATCGAACAAATATTCTCTCATATGGTTGTATGGTTTGCATATAACCGAGCATTGCATGTAACCGAACATTCCATATAACCGTAGAAATGTTTTCGGTTGTATGATTTGCATATAACCGATCATTGCATGTAACCGAACACTGCATGTAACCGATAATTACACATAACCGAACAAATATTTTCTCATATGGTTGTATGATTTGCATATAACCCAGATTGGCATATAACCGATCATGGCATATAACCGAACAAACGCTTCAAAACCTCAACTCCCCTTCCAGCGACTTACCCAAAATTAAATCTTTCTCGAGAAGCCTTGCCACCGCCGGTATCGGCGGATATAGCCGCAACGATTCCTTGATGACGCAATGCAAATACGGCAGTTCTGCGAAGTCCCCATAGACCACGGGACGCTCCAGATCCACGCCGTAATGTGCCCGCAGCTCGTCGGAGAGCCGCTGCTGCACCGTGGCATGCCGCGACAGCAGGTAGAGGCAGAAGGAGGCGGCGGAGGTTGTGGTGTCGTGACCCGCAAAGATGAACGTGCTCACCTCGTCCCGGATCTGGGCATCGGTCAGCGGGGCATCCTCCAGGCTGGCGCCGAGCAGCGTGTCCAGCAGAGCAGTCCGCTTGCCCGACTGCTGCTGCTGCTGACCCGATTTCTGCAGCACCTGGCGGCGTCGTTCGATAATTTCATCGGTGAACCGGTGCAGGCAATCGATGCCAGCGTTGAGCTTTCGATAACCCGACGGCCAGCACAATCGAAACAGCAGCGGGGGCAGCAAGTGCGGACGCATAAAACGGGTGGCCAGAATGCTGGTCACACTGGAAAGGCATGAGGTGGAAGAATTTGTGCAAGGTGTTATCGATATGATGTTATTTATCGATAGTTATGTGGTACAAAAGTGTTAAAAAGCTAGTTAAAAAAGAATTTGACTGACTATCGGTAGCGTAATTTATCCATATTTATATACAGCGTTAGAAATCAATTGACTGACATGGAAAATATCGATAGCTATCGCAAACGAAATTTACTTGGTAATATCATCGCAAATTATCGATTTAAATAGTTTTATAAAAATATCGATAGCTATCGAAAGCGAAATGCACTTGTCTTTTCAATATTAGGTTAGATTTAGATTTAGAAATACCATCATCGTCATATGTAATCGATAGATTTTGAAAATTGTGCAGGAATATCAAAAAATTCTTTCTGGGTTTTTTCTAATGTCATGAAAGAATTAGAATAATATCGAGAGTTTTGCAACCTTGAGTATTATCTCGGGAGTTATCGATATTTTGACATTTTGTGGAAATAGCAATATTAGTATAATTCCAGAGCTCGATTCGATTGCTTTCGATAGCTTTGTGTGGCATGATTGTAACGAAATCTGTATAACTCCAGCTTTGTCAACTCTAATGTTATCGATATTTTCCCAAATGGCATAAAAAACGATATTTATTTTTCGATTCTAGCTATGTCTTCTCTAATTTAATAACTACTATAGAATAAAGTAAAGTAATTCAAAAATATTGATATTTTTAGACAGTGCCATCTCTAGTATTATCGATACTTCAGTATTTTTATGTACTTTTGAAAATTTTGAAGTATCTGTTTGGATGTTAGAGAAAGATCAAAGTGGCGTGATAATATCGATATTTTTAGTCATATCGATAGTTATAGATTGTAAGATCACATCGATATTTGTAGTGTCATCACTAGCCTAGAGTTTACTCACTCTTTGACAGCCCGCGCCACGGGCGAATCCACATTCAGCTGCGCATTGATGCTGACCCCCATCGCCGCCTCGCTGATAATATCCAGAGCCGCATGACAGATATAGGGATATATATCGAAAGAATCGGAGCAAGCCGCCAGTGGCTTGAGTTTCTCCACCAGCACGTTCGCCTGCCGGTCGAAGACCTCGATGTGCTGTTCCAGGATCTTGAAGTGAAACGTGGGCGTGATGATCTTGCGCATGGCGTGCCACGTCTCGCCGTGACTCAGCAGGAGGCCGTTGCCCAGCCAACCGCGCAGGGCGCCATAGAGCATGCTCTTCCGCAGCTGCTGTTTGCTCAGGAGCAGCGCCTCCACCTGGCTGGGCTCCGCGGTGACCAGCACGATGCGTCCCCAGGTGGTGGCCACAAAGCTGCGCCCAAAACGCTGCACATACGCCGCAAACTGTTCGTGCAAATCTGCGTGGAGGCAATAAAGAAGAAGGCGTCTCAAAGGTGTCCCTACTTCCGTCCGTCCGGGCGGTACTTACTCTCCGGCTGAAAGTGGCGCATCTGCCAGACGGCGCCAATGAGCGGCACCTGGGAGACATTGGGTGCCACGCCCAGCAGCTGCTTGCGCTGCATCCGCTCCAGAAGCAGCAGCTGCCACACGTAGCGCATCAGCAGCGCCAGCAGAGCGCAGACCAGGAAAAGGCAGAGCATTTCGTATCGTCGGCTTGAATCGGTAAGAGTAACTAAGCTGTGGAGGGAAATTGGAAGTTGGCTGGAAGTTTTCGGTTTGTGTTTTTATGGAGTTAAATTATCGGAAACAACTTTGATTTTGCCATCAAAATATAGACTTTAAACTGAGAAGTAAATCGGAGTAAATCGGAAAGTAGAGAAGAGCACTTCCTGAAGTTTACCCAAAATATCTACAAAAATTTAACTGTTCAAAAAAGTTGGACTTTGGATGGCTTTCAGACAGCAGAACAGATCCAAAATTTTAAAGTTTTCCTAAATTTCTCCGAAATAAACATTTTTGAAGAAATTTAGACATCAAAGTAGAATAAATCTCCACTATAATATAAGCACATTTTAAGGCGTTACGAAGTCGAATCGTTTAAGATTTGGTAGTTGGAACTTTGGAAAGGAGAACTCAGGTCTTGGGAAAATCCAAAATACCATTGAAATATAAATACAATTTTGATGAAGAATTAATCTTCCCTGTAATTCACACATTTTTAGTTATTTTAGATTTCAATCGGATATCCCACATTTAAGGAGATCCGAAAATATCTCAAAAACTTAAATTTTTTTAAGAAAATATTATTTTAACCCACTCTATAGCATTATCCGCTCAGCTTGAGATATTCCCGACTCAAATCGATTGCGTTTTGGTCAAGTTATGGGATGGTAAAGCTTAAGAGGAAGAATTTCTACGACAAATTCTAAGTATTCCCGATACATGGGCTTACATTAAGACACATTCATACCTGAAACTTGATGAGTTCCCAAACAACCTGAATAACAAGTTTTCTTAATTTCACAGGGTATTGCCAAGTCTGGACCCGATTTGTCTATATACAAATATTGAAAATTTTCGAAAATTTCTCGAAAACTGAAAATTTTTTTGAATGTTTGACAAAACTGTAAAGCACCACACGCTTCGTACCGAAAAACTTTAACTTAATTCAAATTTTTCGGATTTAAGTTTTTGATTTTTCAAATTTTAACATTTTGGCGCAAAAAAACGCGTCGTCAAGGAACTCAGTTGTTCGGTTTTCCGTCCATTGATTAGTACAAATCCCCAGTTACGCAAGCAAAATCCATATTTCTAGCTGGCATTTTGCTTCACGATTCATTGATTTACCGGATTAAACGAATTGCCCGATAACAAAGTATTATCCACAAATTCCGTGCATGTTTCGCGGGCTGATTTGTAACTGATCGAACCGAATGGACCCGCCAACCGGGCAAACTACAAAGTCTTTCATAACAATAATACAGAAAAAACTACAACAAATCCGTAACAAATCTTTGTGGACGACTCTGAAATACCCTGTAGCTGAAATTTGGTAGAACTATAAGTAATAAAGGATTCTAAGCGTATGTCTAATTTCAATCGCATAGTTTGAAAAGCATGGCATATATAGGTAAAAACTAACTTTAGTTTGTGTGGTAGCTATATAGTGACATATAGTGATTCGATCCTTATGAAATTTGATAGAGCGATAGATAATAAAGAATCTTAAGTTTGGCTGTGAGATTTAAAAGGTAATTCAATGAAAAGTATTAGATTGATATCAAATTTAGTACAGCAATAGATAAGAAAAAATATAAGGCATGAGTGAAATTTGCCAGCACATATGATATAAATGTCTGATCTATTTGAAAATTGGTGTAGCTTAAGACTATAAAGAATACTACCTAAGTGTGAAATTTAAATGTAATAGCCTCAAAAACATGGGAAATACGGTCAAAAACAACTTTTAGTTGCTTGGCAACGATATGATATAGTGGTCCGATCCTTATAATATTTAGTCGAGTGATAGATAAGAACGAATCTTAAGTGTTTGTGAACTTTTTGTACAATATGTTGAAAAACATGGAAAATATGGGCAAAACCGACTTTTAGTTATGTGACAGCTATATGATATAGTGGTCCGATCCTAATGAAATTTGGTAGATCAATAGAAAATGGGAAATCTTTGGATCATGTGGACTTTCAAGCAATGTATTTAAAAAACAATAGGATATATAATAAAAATGGCTTTTAGATGTAGTGCAGCTATATTATACAGTAATTCGATCCGCCAACTCAAAAACTGAGGGGCTAGTTTGCAGACACACAGTCGGATATGGTCTATCGATTTCCTTTTTCCATTCTGAACATTCTGAAAATATCATATATTATTTAAAAATATCTATTTTTAGAGCTATAAAAAAGCCATAAAAAATTAATGAAAATTCAAGTCATTAAAAGTAGGGCAAGAAAATGTTATAATAAAAAATGTATTTTTTTTAAATATTACAACACATTATGAACTAATATACCCGTTTGTATGGCAGCGCCTTGGCTAGGGTATTGGCTGGCTGCGCGCAACGTGAACAGAGATGGCAACACTGCGCAATCAGCTGTGCCGTGTTCTGTTCTGCTCTCCCACTCTCCCACTCTTCCACTCTCTCTCTCTCTCTCTCTCTCTTTATGCATATATAATAAACAGTTGTGTTCCACATGTGATACACTTGTAGATAACGGTTGCCATTATGGTTCTACGACTCGTCGCGGGGGCGCAGACCCAGGTGGATGCCGTTTGCGGAACGCAGCACGATGGTGACTACGGGACGCGGCTCGGGCCCCAGGGGGAGGAGCTCGTAGTGCCGGAGCACTTTGCTAATGATGCACTTCATCTCGAGGATGGCGAACTTCTGGCCGATGCAGTTGCGCGGACCCGCCGAGAAGGGCACGTAGGCAAAGGGGTGCGCCGAGCCCGAGGCGGTTCCTCCGCCTTCGTTGTTTAAAAAGCGTTCCGGTTTGAATTCATCGGGTGATTCGAATTCACGTTCATCTCGCAGCAAAGTGAAGAGGCCCATGGTGTAGTTGGTGCCGGCGGGAATCCGTTTGCCGCCTGTAAAATCGAGAGAAGTTCTATGAAAACTTATGCTAAATATATGAACCATAGAACTAAAAGCCCACTTTGCCTCTATTTTCCATGTTTTTCAAGATTTTGCATTGAAATTTCACACAATCCCTAGTATTTCTCTTATCTATAAGTCCACATAATTTCAAAAAGATCAGACTACTATATCATATATCTTATAACATTCGGGATTGCCTCTATTTTCCATGTTTTTCAAGATTTTGCATTGAAATTTCACACAATCCCTAGTATTTTTCTTATCTATAAGTCCACATAATTTCAAAAAGATCAGATTACTATATCATATTATTATTATATGGCGATAACAACCCTTTCGGGTCAAAACCCTCTATTTTCCTCTATTTCTGCTGCCTTCACTGAAGAACATTTTTATGTGGGTGGATTTCAAATCCTACGCCACAACCTAGTTTTTCTATGAGGGTCATGCCTAAAGGCAGGAGCGGGACTCGAACCTAGCACCTCTTGTTTGGCGGGACAGTGCGCTATCCACTGGACCACCGAGATCCCTTAACTATATCAATTTCACACAATCCCTAGTATTTCTCTTATCTATAAGTCCACATAATTTCAAAAAGATCAGATTACTATATCACATAGCTTATGGATAACATTCGGGATTGCCTATATTTTCAATGTTTTTCATGCTTATTTATTGAAATTTCACACTCCTTAACGTATTTCCTATATATTGCTGAACCAAATTTCATAAGGATTATATGGCTACCATAGAACCAAAGTCGGTTTCGACCATATTTCTCTTGATTTTCAAACAGATGGCTTGAAATTCCATAGACTCTCTAGATTCGTTTAATTTCTAATGATCCAACAAATTTCAAAAGGATCGGAACACTATATCATATGGCTATCGTGCAAGTTAAAAAACATATAACTGAAGTTTTTCACTAAAAGATACTTAAGTATCTTTCAGATACATTTGGTTTCTTTGTGGGAACTTTGATTTCCAAAGAACATTTTGAGATTTTTTATAATACCCATAAAATGCTTTTGGATCTTGGAGATATGTTTAGTATCTTTTAGATACTTATAAGGTTACAAATCTTTCCAATTTTTGACTACTTCATAAAGAACTTTACTTTTTTGGTTAAGGTAGAGCTCCTACTCGATTTCCGGAGCCACAGTCTAGAACCCCCTTTATCCCCAGTCCAGATCTGCACCGTCTCCTTCGGGTCTCCTCACTTCAAACCCCAAAGTACTCACGTATCTCCACATCTGCGGTCAAATAACGTCCAATAATCGGCACCGGCGGATGCAAACGCATCGATTCCTTGATCACGCACTCCAAATACTTCATATCATTCAGTTCACGTTGGGTCACCCGCACAGGTGCCTCCTTGGGGCTACCCAAAACCTCATTCACTTCTTGGAGCAGACGCTGCTGCACCTGGGCATGTCGTGAGATCTCATATAGACAGAAGGATATGCCACTGGTGGTGGTATCGTGTCCTTCGAACATGAACGTGTCCACCTCCTCGCGGATGTCCTCATTGCTCAGCGGTTCCCCATCGACAGTTGCCTGGAGCAGAACATCGAGCAGAGCCAAGCGCTGCTTGCGACCCACCGAGTCAAGGACATCCTGTTGATCCTGATGCTTGTGCTGATCCTGCACCAAGGCCTCACGGCGCTTCTGTATGATATCATCGGTGAAATCGTGCAAGGTCCTGATTAACATATCCTGACGCGCGGCCACATCCCGATCCACCAGCCGAAAGAGCCAGTCAATGCGACGCCAGGGCTTTATAAAGCGATCCGTGATGAGGTTTGTAACCCTGGGGAGTTGTGGTAGATGGTATAGAACTTGGCTGGGAGAAGTTAGGATGAGACTCACTCATTGACGGCCTTAACATAGGGCAAATCGGGATTCATTTGTGCATTGACTTTGGTGCCCATGGCGGTTTCTGTTTTGGATGGAATTCAAGAAGAGATCTTTAGAATTTTGAAAGAGTTATAGAACAGGCCCTAGCTTAGATCTGTCACCCACTCCAAGGTTTATCCTGGCCATCATTCCCTACACTCTTTTCCCACTCACCTGCTATCACATCCAGTGCCGTCAGACATATAATCGGGAATATATTGAAAGGACTCTTGCCATCGGCATGCTCGGCCAGTTTTTCCACCAGGATGCTGCTCTGCTGATCGAAGATGTCCACGAATTGTGCCAGAATCGTAAAGTGAAAAGTCGGCGTGATGATCTTACGTCTCACATGCCACTTCCTGCCGGTGCTCATGAGGAGTCCAGTGCCCAGCCAGCTCTTCAAGAGATTATACAAATTGTTCTTCGTTATGTGCTGGGTGCTGCTCAGGATGACCTCCAGATCGCGCGGATCACAGGAGAATATGGCCAGCTGATTCAGCACCCAAATGCGATACAAACGCCCATATTTCTTGCAATTCTCAAATACATAGTTCATGATGCCTGAAAAAGGAAAAATTTCCAGAGAGTAACTATATAATCTATTAATTTCCGATCCGACTTACCTTCGGCATTTAAATTGCGATAGAGCAAAACATTGCCCAGAAAAGGCAGCGGCTTGGGACCCGGCATATAATGGAGCACATCATTGCGCCGTTTGCGTATCAGATAGTCCAGGAGCCAGAGACCCGGCAGAGTCAGAAACACAATATAGATCAGCAGTTGGAACATGACGGAGCAGCATTCAGCCACCAGTGGAGGCAACCGACTGAAACATTTAATCGCAATGCCACCATCTGGGGCAATAGACCTGGGGCCCCCTACAAACAGCTGCTCATCTTGGGGCTCTCTCAAACGCAATCGCTCTCTCTCCCAAGCGATAAAATAGCTCAGATTAAGCCTTATAATATATATAAATAGTCTATGGTGTCTATATGTGTGCGTGACACTGAAACGCCGCGATGCTTTGGGACTCGTATTACTCGTTTTTCCAGCAGACCGAGAGGCCTTCAACCGATTCGAAACTCAACCGATTCGTTTTCGGAGTAGGAATTCCAAAGGCAGCTTCTCTGCTCATTCTGGCACCAAAGAGTCCAATCCAAAACTTATTTATTAATTTACCCTATATATTCATATTTTCTCAAATCATCTAATATTCTCGATTTGCCTAGTCATGCTGACAATGTGCTCATTTATGAGCTTATCTTTTTGAATAGAAACATATATACTGGGAATTATTGTTCCAATATTCGTGCTTTTTGTATGCAAATTTGTTGTACTCTTCTGGCAGCAGTCGTAGACCTCTAGAAGTTACCCCAAAACTTAACTCCAGAATTATTTGGGCATCGTCTCTCGATCTGTCTGTCCGTCTGTCTGCTTGTACATCTATCTATAGGTTTGCACAACAGTCCCTAAGTTTTTCAGCTATCAAAATGAAACTAGGCACATTTCTGGGTACCTGCGAGATCGAACCACTATATCATATCTAACTAAAAGACCATTTTGGCCATACTTCCCAGGTTTGTCAAGCTTTTGGATTGAAATTTCACTTACCCCAAAAAGTTTCAATTACCTATTGTTCCACCAATTTGCAAAATGATCGGACCACTATATCATATAGCTGCCACATAACTAAAAGTCGGTTTTGCCCATATTTCCCATGTTTTTCAACATATTGTACAAAAAGTTCACAAACACTTAAGATTCGTTCTTATCTGTCACTCGACCAAATTTTATAAGGATCGGACCACTATATCATATCGTTGCCAAGCAACTAAAAGTTGTTTTTGACCGTATTTCCCATGTTTTTGCGGCTATTACATTTAAATTTCACACTTAGGTAATATTATTTATATCCTTAAGTTTCGCCAATTTTCAAATAGATCAGACATTTATTTCATATGGCTGGCTTATAGCTGAAAGTCTATTTGCCTATATTTCCCAAGCTTGTCAAACTTGTGAATGCAAATTTCACACACTCCATAGATTTTTTCTTATCTATTGCTCTACTAAATTTCAAATGAATCAGACAACTATATCTTATTGCAGTCCTAGAAATGAATGCCATTTTTTGCTTATATTTCCCAAATTTTTCAAACTTGTGAACTGAAATTTCACAAACTCTTTGGTAACTTTCTTTTCTTTTGCTGTACCAAATTTGACAAGGATCGAAGCAGTATATCATAAAGCTATCTTATACATTTCAGTTAGATAGAATCCCAAAGATGTATAAGTGAACTGTCAACAGGGTGTCTTGCAGTCAAGCCCTCGCAACTGCAGCGTTCCACCTTAGTTTTTGGGATATTCCAAAGAGTTTAATAATACTTCTACTTAAAGCTTTTGTTTTTTGAACTGTTTGCATAATCGGAACTCAAGTTGGTTTTATTTTTCTTCCCGATTGTCAACGACACCTGCGTTGCACCTGCATTCCCAGTGCACTTCATATCAAAATATTTTTGCAGTATGACTAATTGCTGGCACGACTAATTAGCATGATCATTTCATATTACTGAACCACTTAGCGGTTATAATAGGTAATTCCAATGTATTACCCAAAAACTTTGAGCTATTACCACTAGCATTAGCAAAATTTTTATAATAACCATTTTCTACATACTAATTGGAATTGTCTATAAGTAGAAGTTCCAGACAATATGCCAAGAGGTGGGGTAGGACCTTAAAACAGGGGGTTTGTCTCTAGCTGTTATAACTTAACTGCTAAAAGAAAGAATTCAATTTTTCATTTTCGACATATTCTAGATCACATAACATCCACATTAGAAGCTCCATCCTTCTGAAAATTTGAGTATACCTTCTGAACATAGTCCTAAATGTACATACCTAAATTCACAACATTATGTTTACAGCTGTACAATTTATGGACTATTATTAAATTTTCGGCAAATCGTATTGAGTTCCACAATTTCTTTGGTTGGCAAATTCTCTATATGCTCTAGACGCAGCTATATACCGAATTTCATAACTCTAGCATTGTAATTGTGCCTATTAGACATATCAACACTTTCCGGGCAAATAGACGAGTGTATCAAAAATTTTGAAAGACCCCATGCTACATCTTTTATTTGTAAACATGTATACAAATTTTGATGACAATAGCGCTATAAATACAAAAGTTATAGGCCTTTTATTGATAAAAATTTTCCGAATATTCCCAATTTTTAGATCAAAGGAAAACACAAAAAATTTGTTGTTTTTGTATAAAAATAGTTTTTGTTTAATTCGCATATTACATGTTCGATTTGAAATTCAAATTCATTTATCATCGTTATAGTATTACTTTTATATATATTTTGGTCTCTGAATGATTCAAAATGAATTGTTTTATGCATTATTAATTAATTATGTAGTTAATTAATTGTTAATTAATTGCTAATTTGTACATATTTAAAAAATGAGTTGCAAGCGGCGTTTTGTCAAGCCCAAAAAATAAAACTAGAACCGTCGCAACAATCCATCAATCCATCAGTTAATCCATCAATCAATCAATCATTCAATCATGATGTATGCAACACAAAGGCAAATTCTACAACTGTTTTGCTCGACGCTTAAATTGCTAATTAGGCAGATTTCTGAATTGGATATTGCTTTGGATTACATTTCAATATATATTCTGTTATTTGTTTTCTTTATTATTTAGCACATTTTCCCGTTCTTCTTCTTCTTCGGTTTTTGTTTTTTGGTTTTTTTTTTTTTGTATTTATTGAACAACAATTTGTCTAAATAATATTTTGTAATTTGTTTATTAGTTTTTTATTGCTTAACAAATGCAAAAGATGCAAAAGATGAACAATCTACACGGTTTATGAGTATTCCATTGGAGCGCCATCTAGCGATGGATTGTTATAGTTATGCAAATTATTATACCCTTTATGCTGGCGCACAGGGTGTTAGGCAAAAGCAGACACAAAGCGCATATATTCTTGTACATCCGATACACTCGATAGTTCAGTCACAATTTTTTTTAGATCATCCTAACTAAAAGGGGGACCCCCTACTTCACATAAGGCTAAAAATGATGTATGATTCCGTCCCAATAAGGATTTCAGCAACAACGAAAATATCTTGAGCAACAGATAATAATAATAATAAGTCTCTCCCAAATGAAAATTGGTAAAAATCCAGGAAAGTATGTCTCTCCCTAGACTTAAAATGAATGAAAATAGGAAGATGTTCTGAAGTCTCTCCCAAAATAACAAAAAATAGGTGTATAACCATAAAAGTATATTTCTCCCGAGAGCTAAATTGAATAGGAATAAGCAAATGTTCCGAAATTCCTAAAAAAAATATGTGAATATTCTGAAAAAAATTAGATATTTCTCTCAAAATCTTCAATCCTATACGATACTCGACTCTTTAAAGTATCGAATTTATATATATTATAAAAAATTCTATTTAAATCATATATAGATTGATTTGTGAAATGAAAGAATCCCCCTAAAAAGAATGAAAATTTGATTGTAAGAGAAACACAAAGTTCCCAAAGAAGTGTGTGAAAAAAGGATGACAAAGCAATTGATTGAAAAGAAATCCCACACAGAAGGCTTGGGAAAAAGTCCTTTAAAAAGTCCTTTCTTAAAAGTATGACAAAGCATTTGATTAAAAGACAAAGTGGAAATTTCCCGAAGAAGGTTAAGAAAGTGCCATACAATAGATCTTTCTCAAATTCCCTAAAAAGTATGGCATTGCAATTGACTTAAGAAATTTATAAATTCTCCAAAGGTTTAGAAAGTTCATAAAATCATTTCTCAAACTTTCTAAAAAGAAAAACATAATCCAAAGAAACTTTTAAGATCCCATGAAAAAAAAACTTAGGAATAGTTAATGTATTACCCAATGAAAATTCTATGTATTATCCAAAAAAGAGGACAAATTTCAATCAACAAAGATGCAGAACAGAATTTTTCCTCTTGGGGAATTGGGAAATCCAAATTTTCGAAAAGTAAAAATGATTTTGGTTTCGATTACGATTTGATACAAATTAGTAAACTTTGAATACATAAATATTTGCCTAACTCTATGTTGCTTATCAAAAACCTTAAATTAGGCTTATAGGTAATACTTTTTGGAATGAAATAAGTAAATTTTGTTTCAAAAGTTTTCCTCAAAAAAAAATTTGGGGAAAAGAAAATCAAAATTTATATATTGTACAAGAATATATATAAATAGTAATAGGTTAATAGGTTTAAACAAGGGATAAGTTAAAATATGAATATACAAAAATTTCTGATTCGGTAAATGTTTTCGACACCAAACGCTAGATGTCGCTTTAGCAGCTAAAGAATTTGAATTTTAGTTTTGAGTTAATATCATATAATCCATATTAGTTTTTAGGCATTAGTACAGACACACACATATATATGTATAGTATATAAGGTAATTAGTTTATACAAATGGTTATAAGATATATACACGATATCGATATTTATCGCATTTAGTTATCGAAAGTTGTGTAAAATATCAATTTGTTAGTTCTCCGATTCCTAAAGCTTAGAGTAATACAATTATATATTATACACGTGTTACTCGAGCTCTATTATATATAATAAACCGATATATAGAGATATATATATTTCATATCTGTATAATCAAACTTTGCTAAATATCAATCAATGTTATTATTTTTAAATATTTCGCATATTTTCAGACTTAAAAAATGGAGTTTCTTGTTATTGGTTTTGCTTTTCTCTTCTTCTTCTTCTTCTCCTTCTTCTACTATTCTTATGTTTTTGGGGGCGTGGCATAAGGCGTGGAGCATACATTGTTTATACAATTTTCTTGGGTTTCTTAGTTTTTTTTTTGTTTTTTTTTCGCTATATAAATCTGAATTTTTAAGGCAAATCGCACAAGTCAGGGGTTGCATATATAACTCTATACAAGTATATACGATTATATAGGTATATATATATATATATATATATAGCTATGTCTATATTTGATTATTGTTATATTATTTTGTTAAATTTTCCATTTGAACAATTTCTGAAGACATTTTTTCTTTTATGTTTATCAACTTGGTTTAGCTCTAAATGCTTTATATATAAGATTCAAACTGAACATTTTGGTTAATATATAATATATATTAGAAACACACATCATGCCCAGCACCTGAACACACAGATTTGTTATTATCAACTCTAGACTTCTCTCAATAACAGAACCAGGCCTATGGCGCCTACGACAAGTTGAGAATTCTTAGCTTTTGGAACTTTCGGTTAGGTTAGGTTGAAAGTTTTGAGAAATTAGTCGATTTAGGAACTCGAAACAAGACAAAATATTTAGGAATTGTAAGCAGGGATTTTCATCGGCGCGCCCAAATTGTTGAATAGAAAACATGACCTTGTTATATGGCAGCTATATGATATGGAAGACCGATTCTTATCAAATTTGGTGGAATGATGGATAATTATGTATCTTAAGTGTCTGTAAACTTTCAATCTGATAAGTTTAAAAAAATGGGAAATTTTGGCCAAATTAGCTTTTGACTATACGGCATAGTGATCCAATTCGACCGGTTCCGACAAATGTGCTGATAAAAAAGGCTTTGCGCTAAGATTCATAGCGAGGTACTCGTTGTCAGCACCCACATCTTCAACCCTTCATCTTCAAACTCCAAAAACCTATAGAAAATTTATCTCTTCATCTCAGATATTATTAAATATAAACGCTATGGTTCACAATGTTCACAAACCCCACTGAATAACTATATTTTCGGATATAGTAAGTAGTAAGAACACATCAATCTATCCAATTTTCGTATATTAGCGAAGTATTATGAGTGATTCTCCAAAGATTTTATATTGATAATAGAGCCTACCAAATTTCTTTTGAGTTTAACCCAACTATTCCGGATATTATTATTATTATATGGCGATAACAACCCTTTCGGGTCAAAACCTGAAGCTCTATTTTCCTCTATTCCTGCTTCCTTCACTGAAGAACATTTTTATGTGGGTGGATTTCAAATCCTACGCCACAACCTAGTGTTTCTAGGAAGGTCATGCTAAGTATGGTACATGAGTGGGACTCGAACCTCGCACCTCTTGTTTGGCGGGACAGTGCGCTATCCACTGGACCACCGAGGACCATAAATTCCGGATATACTTTTTGAAAAACTTTCAAGGTTTCTTCTCTGACTAGCGTATAAAACTGGGAATAATTCAGAGATGATATCAATCTATCCAAAACTCAATATATTTTTACCGTAGAAACAATAATATATTATAGAAAATTAATATATTGGTCTTAAATTTGCCTAAAGCAAAATTTTATTAGGAAAGTCAGATTACGGATTACATACGGATAGAACCAATATTTCTAAATTTCCTGTGTGTCTAACTTCTTCTGGAAGTGTCCTAATTGTTGTGGAAGTCATTTTCGAAAGGTCTTCACACTGTTTGAAGCTATACCAAATTCAAGCAAGGAATATATTAGACATATATTAGCAAAACAATATCTGTGATTCTCCAAAGATTTCATAATCCCTTTGTATAGAGATAGAACAATATACATACGTTTAGAACCCACTGAATTTCTTTTGGAACCAAATTTTATGATAATTTTAGAGATTCTTAACGCGATTTTGTATGAAATGAGGAAGGTTTTCCTTTGAAAAGTGGAGCAAACTGGGAAGTATATATTATATATGCCACAGTTCAAAAGATAAATCGGTATTAGGCTTTATAAATATGTGATATCCTATCAAAGATACGAGAAACTATCCAAAAAGTCTACACAGAATTCCCAAAACCGCAAAGTCCTTTCCAATTGCCCTAAAAAAAGGTCTGCCTAGAGGTGTTCCTAGTGGTTCAGTGCTGTGGTTTGAGGTATAAATATGCCTGCTCACTCTATATATAGGCTTTCTCCCTCTCCGACACTGTCCATCTCTTTCAGATCGATGCCACTCACAGGCGATATTCGTAGTGCGCGGAACGTGAGCGTCGGGCGCCCGAGTACCAGCGGTAGGGCACACGCTGCTGATGCAGCGCCAGGCCCAGGCCCAGGCCCAGGGCCAGGCTGGAGCCGGAGCCGGAGCCGGAGCTGGCGGGCACCGAGTGGCCAATGTCTGCGCCCGGGCTGCGCGCCAACTGTAGAGTCAGCGCCAGACGCGCCTGCTAGGAGGATGTGGAGGCGGAGGGCGAAGGTGTGCTGGCGCTGGAGGCAGCATGACGATGTGTCTGATGATGGCGACGATGTTGTTGCTGTTGTGTGGTGGCCGGCGTGGTCATGCGGCGACTCAAGAGGCCAGCAGCGCCAGTGGCGCCCACGGGCAGCGAGCAGCTGGCGTCCAAATAGGCCTCCGGACTGAAGCGCACGCGACTGTGCTGCGAGCCAATGGAGCCCTCCTTGGCGCTCAGATAGGAGCTGTCATCGCTGGTGAGGGAGTCGGGCGGCGTGGGATTTGTGGGCGTGCCCTGCTGCGATGAAATGCTGCCGCCGTTCATATTGTTGCTGTTGTATTTCTTCAAGGAGCTGCGCCACTTGGTCTGGCTGGCGGCGTGTGGCAACTGCTGTTGCTGCTGCTGCTGCTGAGGAGGAGGCGCCGCTGGTGCAGCCACTGCCTGTTGCAGCTGCTGATAGCTGTGCAACGTGTGCTGCTCGAAGGGCAAACTGACGGGTCGTGCCACCGGGGGCGTGGCATATTTGCACTTGGCCAAGGGGCTGTGCAGCAGGCGATTGATGAGCTTGGGTGAGCTGGCGGCATAGAGCTCCTGTTTGCTGGGCGGCACCACCACAGCGCCAGCCGCTGCCGCCGCCGATGCCGTCGGCTCACAGTCATAGTCCAGCTTGACGTTCAGATTGAGATTGTTATAGTCGTAGAGCAGCTCCTCATGCTCGAGCAGCACATTCGAGTTGTTGGACACGGTGGAGGGCGTGCGTCTATGGCCGCCCGCACTGACGCCCATCTGTGGCACACGCGGGGGCGGTGTGCGGGTCTGTATGGGCGCCTGCACCGCGGCCACCTGCACGGGCGGCTCATACGCCTGATAGTCATAGTAGTCCGGCAGGCGATGATTATAGTCGTAGGAATAATCCGGATAGGATTTACAATCGCGTTCATAGGCAAAATTCAATTCCGGACGATATGGAAAATAATTGGAACCTGTGGAACGAGGAGGAGGAGGAGGAGGAGAAGGAGTTAGAGAGCTTTAGAGATTGTACTGCGGGCAGCTTACCAAAGTAACCATTGCGATAGGCGCCGCCATCGTTGGAGTAACTGGGTCCATTGCGCAGATAATCCGCCGGCGCATAAAGCGGCGGTGGTCCAATCCCGCCGCCCACGCGAAACTCCTCGAAGGCGTCGCCGGCATTGTTGCAACTGCTGCTGCTGAGCTTGCGGCGCGGCGACGGCGTTGGCGGCTGGGAGCTGGCGTAGAGCACTGCCACCGGCTGTGGCGGCGGTGGTTGCATCATGGGCTGTGCCGCCGGCAGCACCACCTGCTGCTGCTGCTGTTGTTGTTGCTGCTGCTGCTGGTGGTGCAACTGATGCTGCGGCGTGCGCTGCACGGGCGTGTAGTAGGTTTGGCTGCCACCCACGCGACGCTGTGCCACAGACTGCGGCTTGCTGATGGCGTTGGTGGCGTCCAGAATGGCATAGCTGGAGGAGATCGAGTTGATATATATGAGTATGTTTGGGGTGGAAACACTTGGTCTTATTGTACCCCGAAACCAATTGGAAACCAACGTTTGAAGGTTGTACTAAACACTTAAAAATAGTTCATAAATTCTACAGTTCTTAACATAATGCTCTAAAAGTAAGTTTGTATTTTTATGACTATTTCATACAAATATCCTGAAAATTTCAGAACGATTGGATCATAACTAACGAAGTTACAAGACGTAAAAATTTCCGAAAACGTGTCAAAGTGACAAAAAGGTGAAAAGTGGATTATATCATCTGGTGACTCAAATATTATAGCTGGAGATACCCAATTCGCCACGTAGATTTCCATAGATCATACGCAAAATGCATGTAACAAATTTTGGTTCCCCCGTAAATCAAAAAAGCATAATAGTTTCTGCAATTTTCGGATTTTAACTTACACCTGCTAGTGCTCCGAGTGTTTATTGAAAATTTCAGAGCGATCGCTTGATAAATACCGAAGTTACAAAAGGTAGAAGTTTTCGAAAAAATGTGAAATTATGGATTATGTCGAATCTATTATAGCTAGAGATACCCTATTCGATACGTAGGTTTAATTTTGTAAAATTTTGGTTCTCCCGTAAATCAAAAGAATTTGATTACAATTACAATTTCTGGATTGGAAAAACGTTTGAAGGTTGTACTAAACATTTAAAAATAGTCCATAAATTCTACAATTCTTAACATAATGCTCTGAAAGTAAGTTTGTATTTTTATGACTATTTCATAGAAATATCCTGAAAATTTCAGAGCAATCGCTTAATAAACACAGAAGTTATTGGCAAAACAATATGAAGATGCATCCGTCATAGATGGTTATGGGTTATAGGAACAACTGGTAGAGGAGTATCTGGCAGTCGAGCAGCCTATCTGAGTTTCAGAGAGGTTCTACCTATATAACCTATATAAGGCTGAACCAATGGATTCTTGGATAAGACTTACCGTGCTCCTGTGTTATTGGGCTTGGTGTTCAGCGGAATGGAGGTGTCGACATTTGCTTGTTGCTGCTGCTGCTGTTGTTGTTGTTGTTGTTGTGGCTCCTGCTGCAGCTGCTCCGCATCCGTTTCGCTGGGCAGCTCCTCGATGACGCCACTGCTAAGGCCCGTTGTTTTGGGCGCCGCCTTCAGCGCCGGCAGCTCGCTGAGCAGCGTCGGATGCACCGGTGACACATTGGACATGCGCACATCATACCCGGCGGCCACGCCCGCCAGCAGCGAGGCCATGTTGTAGAGCAGCAGCTCGATCACGGAGAGCTTCGGCTTGCGTGCCGCGTCGCCGGCGTAGAGCGTGGGCAGGGGCACGTTGCTGGTGAACCGGCTGAGCAGATAGGGCGATGGCGACATGATGGGCATGTTGCTGCGTCCGGGATGCCAGTTGTCCTTGTTGTTGCCCTGATAGCCTGCGGTCCAGAGAGGCGCCGGGGGAGCAGCATTGAATGAGTTGACGAAACAGTGTTGAGTAATTTGGCTAGATAAATGGCTAGACTAGTGTTGGGGGTGGCTGGGGGGGCAAGGGTTGGGACTCGGAGGGGTCAGGGGTCACCGCAGGATATAAACCCGTCCAACACCAACGTTTAGAATTTGGTTTTTGACAACAAATGCAACATTTTTTGGTAAAAAATAATTTTTTTTTTTTTTTTGGTTTTTATTCGTTTTTTAGTTGGTTTTTTGTTTGTTGTTGTTTTTTTTTTGAAATTTTTTTCATACATCAAAAAAAATTATAGAAAGTTAAATAAACTAAGAAAAAGTATAGAAAAACCAAACACAAAACAAAAAAAAAAAAGTTAAGAAATGATTGACAATAATACATAAAATTTTTAAATATTTTTTCAATTTTCATCACAGTTTTTTTTTTTTTATATATTTTTTATTTTTTTGTTTTTAAATATTTTATAAATAATAAATAAAAAGCCAATTTGAATGTAAATAAAACTGTGCACAAAATACCGAAAAAAAGAGGGAAATACGAGATGATTCTTTTGATACTCTTTTCGAAAGTTAAGAACAGAATCAGAAACAGAAACAGTTCAAGTTATAGTAGAAAATCGCTAGGATATACGCAGTATATCAGGCAGGCACCCATTTTTGCTGCACATTTGTCGGAACCGGCCGTATTGCAACATAATATCAAAAATAACTGAATTTTACCCCTAATTGCCATATTTTTTACAATATTCACCTGAATTCTCTCAGACATATAAATTACCGCATTATCCAATGATCTACCAAATTTCAGAGCAATCGACTCATAAACTTGACAAATATGACCCATACAATTGAACCTGCAGCAGTTGACAGTTGTTCTGACTTAACGAAAAGAGTATAAAATCTGCGGCGTGCCGCAGTTAAGCTTTCCTCACTTGTGTGTAAAGCCTAAGATCTAAATTATTGCTGTATACTTTGTATGTTATATATCAGATATGTATAGTTATAGTTTAAAGTTATCGTTATCGTTATAGTTGTAGTTACTAGTTAAATAGTCAAATTAATCAATTATATCTTCTTTTTACTTAAATACATCATTTTTATACTTTCTTTTGACTGTTTTTTCTCTATGTGTAAGCAAAATGTTATCTGTTGAAAACCTGAACATGCTCTATATTTGGCTTTATCTTTAAGATTTTTCGATTTTCAGTGCTCCCTGGAGTTTCGTTTTCTCACTGGTTCTTTCGAGTCTTGCTCCCAGTTCTCATCAAGCCATCGTCTGTATAAAATTTAGTCTCCATTATAGCTATGTTTCCATATATATAGATAGATATATTATATAAATATTGCTTTGTAATATCCATTATATTGCTTCGTCCCTCAATCATCTCTCAGCCTGCAGCTCGATCAAACCATAATTTCTTTGCTTTTCATTGGCTTCAGTTTGGCACATTTCTTTAATTTTTTTGAGGTTATGTTTTGTGAAAATGGTGCCCCAACTCAGTTTCAAGCTTCCTTTCAGCGCAACTTCTTCCGCTACACTATAAATACACACAACTTCTCCATCTTCTTCTCTTAATGTTAGGTTTATCCAAAACTTTGTGTTGTTTCCAGCATTTTTTAACTTCCCCAAAATTGTATTTTTCCATCTTGATCTTAAGATTTTTGTCTTCAATTTTCAGCTTGATTTCATAATATCAATTTGTGGCATTATACAACACTGTTCTCGGATATATCTTAAAGCAGTTCAGTTTGACTTTTTTCGCCCGACCTTCCTCATGCCACATTTCAATAGTTCCAATATTATTTACCATTATCTTCTGAATTTAAGTCTTTCATTTCCATATTATGCCAACTTTTGTTATTAGACAACTTTATTCTTCACTTTTTACCAGCACAGAAGCTATATCTTCCTTTTCATTTGAATTATTTAGGAGCTTTCTTGACATTTAGACCTTATTTTTCTTGGGATCTTATTTTGTTTCTTCGATGAATATCGAGCTCTTTCGACATATAATTGGCTTTCCAAGCGTGCTTTTTTTGACATCTTCCAACGATCTTTTAAAGTCTATAATATCATATATCCATAGTATCTGAATTGTCTCTTTTTTGATAGAGCTAAAGTCAAAGTTCTGGCTTGAAAACGGCTAGTTTTAACTTGATTATAAATGAAGCGAGTTTTCTTGAGAATTGAAACTATAAAACTTTAGCTATAAAGCATAGCTTTCTTTCGAGTTTGAATAGTCGAAATAATGTCTGGAAAATGGTCAGTTTTGATAGAGCTAAAGTCAAAATGCTTTGTGGGACTTGGCTTGAATATAAAGTGCAGCGCTTTTAGCAAGTTTTCCTAGCTGACAACCTAAGCTCATAATATTCCGCTAAAATGTCAAAGTTTTAGCTTGTTTTCAAGCTATTTTGGGTATGCGGAAAATGCGTCAACTGACAAATTATAGATTCTTTTCGAGATGAAAAAGGCAAAATAATACCTTGAAAATGGTCACATTAGATAGAGGCAAATGTAGAGCTAAGGTCGAATATATGGTCAAGAGCATTTAGCGGTTTTCTTTCTAAGCTCAGTAAATTCCGCCGCATCGAGCTGGCAAATGTCAAAGTTTTAGCTTGATTTCAAGCTATTTTTGGGTAGGCGAAAAGTGCGTCAAGTTTTTAGCCTTTTAAACAATATTTCAAGCCAGATTCCGCTATATGAGCTGGCAAATGTCAAAGTTTTAGCTTGTTTTCAAGCTAGTTTTGGGTAGACGAAAAGTGTAAGGATTTTAGCCTTTTATACAATATTTCAAGCCAGATTCCGCTACATTGAGCTTTAGTTTTAGCTTGATTTCAAGCTAGTTTTGGATGGGCGAAAAGTGCGTCAAGTTTTTAGCCTTTTATATAATATTTCAAGCCAAATTCCGCATTGAGCTGGCAAATGTCAAAGTTTTAGCTTGATTTCAAGCTAGTTTTGGGTAGGCGAAAAGTGCGTCAAGTTTTTAGCCTTTTATACAATATTTCAAGCCAGATTCCGCTACATTGAGCTTTAGTTTTAGCTTGATTTCAAGCTAGTTTTGGGTAGACGAAAAGTGCTTCAAGTTTTTAGCCTTTTATACAATATTTCAAGCCAGATTCCGCTAACAAATGTCAAATTTCAAGCTAGTTTTGGGTTAGGCGAGAAATTCGTCAGGTTTTTAGCCTTTTATACCCTATTTCAAGCCAAATTTGGACTTGGATCACCTCAGTTTCGAAAGATTTGCTTACACATGGAGTGTTGGAGGCGTGGTTAGGGGCTCTGTAGGCGCTGTAGTTGTTGCTTATTGCTGGGATTTAAAGCAGTTATTTTAGTTGTTGTTGTTGTTATTGATTAAGGACTTTCTACCACTTTCTCCTTGTTGAAGTGTGCGTGTGTGTGGGGTGTTTGTGGTGTGTTTGTGGTGTGTTTGTGGGGTGTTTGTGGTGTGTTTGTGGTGTGTGTTTTGTGCCTTAAACTATGGTTTTAATATAAAACAATGAGCGCTTTTGCAGGAGAGGAGGGATCAATAGGAAGGATCTACATCCTCATCCTCATCCTCATCTTCTTCCTCTTCCTCCTCCTCCTCCTCCTCGTCCTCTTCAGCTACTGCCTTTAATTACAATTACAAAACAACAGCACATCCATCTCCTTGGCCCGATCCTCTTCCGGTTCTTAGACCCGCTCCAACTGCTCACAGGATTGGGTTTGGGGTTTCTTGCACTTGCGTTTCCCGCTGCTGTTGACCTGCCCGGCCAGGGTCATCTCTGTTTCATATGGGTCAATGGCCTCGAATTCGGCAATGTTGCCACCGCTGCCAGTGTTGCCAGAGTTCTGTTGTTGATTGTCAAAGAGTTTGGTGTATTTCTTCTTCGAGCCGCGCGTGAAAAGATTCATCAAGGAGCGAAATTTTAGGCCACTGGAGGAGTGTTGTTGTTGTTGTTGCTGCTGCTGTTGTTGTTGCTGCTGGAGCTGGTGCTGGGTTTCCTTATGTTTGGCCGGTGTCTCCACGGATTTGGATTTGATCATCTGCCGCTGCTTCTTCTTGTTGTGTTTGCTGTGCTGACGCTCCTCCTGGGCGAGCAGATGCTGCTTCATCTTGATGACATCCGGATGCGGTTGCACGTCCAGCATGCGGCGTGTATGCAAAATGCTGTTGCCATTGTTCTGTGGCATCATCTCCATGTCCGCCGCCTCCTCCTCCTCCGCCTCGCTGGAACTGTTATGCGTGGTGGCAAAGCTAATGGAAGCTATGGATGTCTCGTTGGTGGGCGTGCCTACGCCCATAACCTGAAATGTTACAGAACTTTTACGTCCGGTTGTTGTGCTCGTTGTTGGATTACGTTGTGCCGAGGCGGAGGTATCAATGGTTGAGTTGGAATACTCCGAGGAATGCGAATCATATGCCTGCTGTTCCACCTCATCGTCAGCAACAACAACAAATTCAGCCGCCTCCTCATCAACATCAACGTCGTCATCATCCTCCTCATACTTATCCTCCTCCTCATCGTCATCATCATCATCATCATCATCGTAATCCGCGTGCTCTGTGGACTGCGGTTGTTGCCGGAAGAAACAATGCCGTGGAAATTGTGAACCGGAAGCATTACGCTGAAAGCGACTCTCGATTGCGGGCTCTGTGAGGCGTGTGGCGGAGTTGTACATGGTCAGATCCCCGCTAGACTTGGAGTTAACACGCTCACTGCTGGCCTGGATCTTTTTCACCACATCCCGGTAGAAGGCACGATCGTAGGTGTTGTTATCACCGCGTTCCAGTGGCGTTGTTGCCGCATTGTTGCCCGTCGTGGACTGTTGCACCTGACTGTCCAGCGAATACTTCTTGCGTCCCCGTGCCGGACTATTGCCCAGGCTGCCGCCAAACCGTGCTGCGGCCGCAACATTGGCAGCAACACCGCCCGGAGCAGCCGGTGCAGTGGATCCACTGGGCGTTGTGGCGCCAGCGTTGGGTTTGAGAAAATGAAAACAACCCGTGGTGGGGGTCAAAGTGTCCGTTTCGGAGCTGTCGTCGGAGAGCAAATGTGGTCCATAATGTGGCAGATATGGCAGATGATCCAGACCATAATCCTGGCTGCGGGCGCGTGTATAAATGCTACTGCTGTTGCTGTTGTTGTTGTTGTTGCTGTGGTGTTGTTTGTTGTTGTTGTAGTTGGCAGTTTGGTTAGCAATGGATTTGGCATGTGTTGTTGTTGTTGTTGTTATTATGGTATTAGTTTTGTTGTTGTTGTTGTTGTTATGATTATGATTATGACTATGACTATTGTTGTTGTTGTTGTTGTTGCTGTGGTTGCTGCTACTATGGTTGTTGTTGTTGTTTTGGTTGTTGTTGTTGTGGTTGTTGTTGTTGGTATGCAGTATTAAATATGGCATACCTGTGGCCACACCAGCACCCACCGCCCCAATGGCCGCCACACTGCCGCCCAAATACATGGGCGTTGTGGGCGTGGAGCCGCCCAATGTCACAGCCGCATCGACCGCTGCCGCCGCCGCCGCCACCGCCGCTGCCGCGGCCTGCTTCTTGTCCAGATTCGGTGCACTTTTGCTGAACGACGAATGCGTCGAGCTCTGCGTGGGCCACTCCGGCTGCAGTCCGCCCAGCTGTGGCGGCAACAGCGAACGTTCGCGCTGATGCATCGTCGAGGGGCCCCACGTCTTGTTCTTGTGTCCATCGGTCACTGGGCGGGCGCCACACAAGCCCCAGAAACAAATGAAAATGGAACAAAAAAGAAAAGAAAGAAAGAAAACAAAAAAAACATAAGCAAAACGCAAAGTAATCAAAACAATACAAAACTAAATTAAATAATTGTTAAGTTATAAACTAAATACACTTTATTGTGTTTCATTCCCTTGCATTTCTAGCAAGTTATCAGCAAAAGACCGTTTGACTCAGAGATACACAGCAAAAGGGTCCTGAAAAAGACCCTCCAAACAACGTTCAACTTGCTCTTCGCTCAACCAAAGGAGCACGTTGGCTCGCTGCAACTGCTCTTGGGTTCACTCGAGACCCCTAAATACACTTGATGGTGTTCCATTCCATTGTATTTCCAGCAAGTAATCAGCAAAAGACCGTTTGACCCAGAGACACACAGCAAAAGGGTCCTGAAAAAGACCCTCCAAACAACGTTCAACTTGCTCATCGCTCAACCAAAGAGCACCTTGGCTCGCTGCAACTGCTCTTGTGTTCACTCGTCACCCTTTTATATTATTATATAGCTATAATAACCCTATTGGATCACAGCCTGAAGCATTATTAACATGACCATAACAACCCTTTTGGGTCAAAACCTGAGGCCCTATTTTCCTCTATTTCTGCTTCTTTCTCTGAACAACTGAAGCATTAATTCCAAATCCTACGCCACAACCTAGTTTTTCTGGGAGGGTCATGCTAAGAGAGGAACTCGAACCCACACCTCTTCTTTGACGGAACAGTGCGCTAATAACTGGTGCACAGAGGCTCCTAATTTGCTTCGTAATAAGTTCGCAAGCGGTCATGACTCTGCCTCTCTTTTCCAAGGAGAAAGACCTTTTTCGCACACACTTTGATCGCATTGCTCACTTACTGACCCTCTGATTCACTTACTGATTCTGCGAGTTCAGAGCAAAATACAAACTCAAAAGATTCTCCTAGGGATAATTTGAAAATGACTTCCAACAATGTGAGTATATATCGACTAAAGCCCTGGCATAGATGGAGAAACGCATATGGAAACGAATCGGTGCAAATTGTTAGCTTGTTTTCTCAAAAACTGAAGTTTTTTCCGCCTAAAATTAGCAGATAGAACATAATTATTGGGTAGCTATTGAGACCGTAAGTGAGACCGTTTCATTTTTTACGGTCTTTGGAACGAGCAGATTGTATTTGGCAAGCTCTGGAGCTTCAAGCTTCAAGTCTCGAAGACTGAATGTATATAGACCAATGGAGAGGAGTGCAGAGAGAGGTCTGAGACGTTACACATGATATATCTAAAGACAATCTATTGTTTATTTCTTAGCTTAAATTATCTTTTCACTTTACAAAACACAAACGAATTGAGGGAATCTTCTTGTCCATTTGGTCAGTTACTGAGCGATGAAAGAGTCTACTCCTTGCGAGCGGTCAGTAAGAGACCGAAGTGCGAATAAAAAACATATGAATCGAAAAACGGTTGCTTTAGAGACAGTAAGCAGAGCCTTTTCAATTTTTTTCGATCTTTTGAGAGAGTAGTTTGTAGTTGATCGCTTTTTGGCGGGTTCTATAAAGATTTTGGGCCCCTACAGTACCCTTTATGTACCATTCTTGGCACACATTTCAAATTCATACAAATTGGGCTTTAAAATCCTTTGGGAAATTGTCAAAATTGTACCAACTTACGTGCTACAAAACGTAGTCCGGAGAAATGCGGTGAACCGGGTGGTTCGACCTTATCGCAGACCGCGGTGATTGTATGCCGAAATTCCGTTGGCAGTGAAATCTGCAGAGCTTTCTGTTTAAGGGGAAAAAAGGAAAGGAAAAACCTTTAGTTTGGGAAATTATTTTTGAAAAATTTTGATTTGACTTTACATTTTTCTTGGGCTTTTTGGGTTTACGTTTCGATGGCACCGGCTGTTGTCTCGGATGCATCATCAGCTCCATGCCGAGTATATTGATTTCCCGCTGACGCAGTTGCTCCTCCAGTTGGTTCAGCTTATTGGCCTTTTCCAGCTGCTTCTTCTGCATAAGCGCCAGTTGCTCCTCCTTGTTGCGCAGTTCCTGGGGGGAAAATACAATGGGAAATATATAAAGGGAAATGTTCGCCAAGAAAATAGAAGTTTTTCTAGGGGGCGTTTTCTTGGGGTCTAAAAAAACTCGGGCAAAACATGCAATTATTATAATAATACTAGAAAATTGTGTGTGAGGTTTCTTCGGCTTGAAGGAAAGTGGCGAAAAGTAGGGAAAAACTTAAAGCAAACTCGGAAAAATCCAAAAAAAATAACAGTAACATAACAAAACTGAACGAAAAACAAGAAAAACGCAAAAAGAGCGATTAAAAAAAAGAAAATTAGGAAAATTTTGTAGTTTGCCATTTTGGGAACACGGCGCGCTTACCTCTTCGATGGTTTGAAAACGCTTAACATGGTTTTTTTGGAGTTGGATAATAAATTTTTTTTTTTTGATGGGAAATATTTTTTTGAAGAGAAAATTTTTTTTTTTGGTTTTTTTTTTTTTTTTTTTTTGAGGAAAAATGAAAACAAATTGCAATAAATCAAATGATTAGATAATTTTGTTTGTGTTTGAGAAAGAACTAGATCTAGAGCTAAGGCTATATATACATATAGATATGGTATGTATACATATAGAAAGATAAAGTATACTGTTCAAAATATACATAGATATATAGTATATACACAACTATCTAAAGCGGAGTGTCGGGAAGAGTAAACATTGTGTGCAACTTCTGTCTGAAATTTTTATACCCTGATCCCATTTGAAAGATGGGAAGAAGGGTATAATCGTTTTGTTGGAATGTATGTAACAGGCAGTAGAAGGCGTGGTAGACCTTATAAAGTATATATATTCTTGATCAGCATCAATAGTCGAGTCGATATAGCCATGTCCTTCCGTCCGTCTGTATGAACGCGCCGATCTCGGAGATTACAAAAGCTACAGACTTCAAACTTGACATGAAGACCCGTGTTTGGCATACGCAATACGAATTTGTTTCAAATTTCGGATGCCACGCCCCCTTCTCACGATAATCGATAAAATGGCCATAACTTTGACATTTATAGAGCAGTCGACATCAAACTCAGTAAATAGGGTCATGATTAAAAACTGCAGAATGGAATTTCTCCAAATTTTGATACACCCCTCCATTTTTCCGGAAAGTGACGAAATGTGTTTAGTAGTCAGTTTTTATGCTAGATTTGGTATGTAAGTGTTTATAGACAACATATACTAATTGGCATCCAAAAATGTTTTCCATTCTAATTTGCTCCCACCTAAATTAAATAAGTTTTTATATTTTTTACAATTCTTTAAGACGATGTCATCAGCCAATCCTAAAAATTTCAGAACGATTGGATCATAAACACCGCAGTTATAAGACTCAAAAGTGACCGGAAAAGGGCTAAAATGGCACAAGGATATTCGGCTGGATATAGTGTTCCGATTGTTTAGAAAATCACCAGAATGGTAGATAATAAGAAAAATTGGGTGATTGTAAAATTTAAATGGAACTGAGTGGAAAACTTGGGAAGTATGGGCAAAACCGACTTTTCATTATGTGACAGCTATTTGATTGTGTTTGAGATCCCTTTGAAACTTGGGGGAGTCGTTCATAATAAAGGATCTTAAGCTTGTGCCAAATTTAAATGGAATTGTTTAAAAAAAAAAAAAAAATAAAAATGGACAAAAGCGAACTGTTGGTTACATGGCAGCTATATGATATAGAAATCCGATCCTTATAAAATTTGGTTATGTGGTAGACAATAACGAATCTTGAAGGTATGTAAGCTTTCTGTCCAATAAGTTCGAAAACATGGATAATATGGGCAAAACCGACTTATACTTATATGGCAGCTATATTATAGGGATGTCCGCATCTTATGAAATTTGGTGGTGCGTTAGATAATAATAAACCTTGGGAGTATTTCCACTTTCAGTCCAATATGTTGGAAAACATGAAAAATATGGGCAAAACCGACTTTTGGCTATAGCTATATGATATAGAGGTCCGAACATGTTGAAATTTGGTAGAATGGCAGATAATTAAGAATTTTAAGAGTATGTCAAATTAAAATGCAATTGATTGGAAAATATGGAAAGTCTAGGGAAAACCGACTTTTAGTTATATGACTGCTATATGATATAGTAGTGCGATCCGGGCGGTTGCGACAAATATAAAAAAATGACAGACGTGGAGACAGATAGACGTGCGTGGCTCAATCCATTTGTTTTTCTCTCTGACCATATTGGAGGTAACCTCTGAGATCTGGGGATCTGTTAACTACAAATACCGAAAAATCTGCATATTGACGGGCAGACAGATAGAGAGAGGGATATGCTACCATTTCTTCTTTTCCTTCTTCTGGAGGTAACTTTACTTTGAAGAGAATATAAAAACAACTAAATTTATGGTCGAAATTTCTGAATCGGCTTATTATTTGAAAGAGCTGTGATATCGTGAAACTGCCAGAAACTCGAAGCGCCAAAAAAATTTGAGAATATAGAATTGGTGACATGGAAAGGAGCAATAAAAGGAGGAATTTGGAGTCACTCCATCCGAAAAATAAGACGAAGCAGGTTAAGGGTGAACCACTTCTCTATTGGCATAGAATTGTAACTGGCGATGAAAGGTCAAGAGAGTCAAGGATTACCACCTGCTCTATTGGAATAGGATTGTAACTGGCGATGAAGGGTAGGCTCCCTTCGAAACTGATAAGTTTAGAATTATAGGATGAAGAAGGTCTAAGGGGAACCACTGTTCATAGACATAGAATTATAAGGCACTGAGACGCTACTTTCGTCTAAGAAAAATTCCGCATCCGAACAACTACAGATCTGAAACAGACTCCCTCACCAAGCTTACTCTTCAGACACTCTACGTCTGAATATATATATGGTATACGATTCTATATAATAAAGTGATTGAAGAGAAAAATAAGTTTGAAGTAGAACGAAAGTCAAGTTGCCTATGAAAGAGCACAACAGACAATGATAAATACATAATTATATAACTCTATAACTATATAACTATATATATATAAGCTGATGAACAGCTAGATTCATTTGATACATATACCCTTGCAGCGAATCGGGGGTGAGGAGGAGGAGGAGGAGGTGCAAGTATTATATTCATAAACAAACGGCAACGGTTGAGTCATATCCGTTTCGGAGTATCTTTATCTATGAAAACGGGTTGGATTTGCGTATTATGACAAAGCAGACAATTGAATTGGACATTGGATAAACCGGAGAGGGAGAGAGAGCAGACAGACGATAACATAGACATAGCCATAGCCATAGCCATAGATATAGACATAAACAAAGAGCTCGAGACTGCTGTAAGGGTATATGTGTTGATCGTCTTGTCCAATCTTTTCCAGCTTTATACCTTTTCTTTTTCGCGCAAATCGTGTAGAACTTCGGCAATTTCCTTTTTCCACAATTCCTGCAGATGATGAAATGATTCCTGCGGCGTTAGGGTAAACTTGGAGCAGGCGCTGCTCTCCAGTTGTTCGATGATTTTCTTAAAATCCGGTCGTCTATGCGGATCACTTTCCCAACAACCTAAAAGAAGATAGAACTTACTTCTGGCACAAGCGGTTGGTTGGCTTTGGATGAACTTACTTTTCATAAGTGCACCCCAGGTTTCGGGGCAGGTTTTTGGTATGGGCAATGTTAGGGTGTTTACGGCCACACCGTAGGCCACGGAGAGCGGATCGAAACCTTTATAGGGCGTTTCGCCCGTTATAAGCTCCCAGAGTAGCACACCATAGCTCCAGACATCGGAGGATCTGTAGGGTTATAAAGAGAGCATTACATTAGTTGTGGTTTTCAAGGATCTGTCCATAGTTGCACCTACTTGGAGTACATGCTGCGACTGATCACCTCGGGCGGCATCCAGGCATAGGTGCCCGCGGCGCTCATGCATTGCGTATTATACATTTCACGTGCCAAACCAAAATCGGTAATCTTTAGCGTCTTATGATGCAGCTGATTACCCTCGATGGCCTCATAGATGAGCACATTGGATGACTTGAGGTCACGATGTATGATCGACATGGGCGCCTCGCTGTGCAGATAACTCATGCCCCGGGCAATCTGTATGGCCCAATCCACCAGCACATCCGGCGGTATTTTCCCAGCCAAGATGCGATTCAGACTGCCGCCTCGAGCATACTCCATGACCAGGCACAGCTTCGTCTTCAGGCAGACGCCACGCAAGGCGGCGATATTGGGATGTTTGAGGGGCCAGAAGAGCTTGGCCTCCTGGAGCACATTGTCCCGCATCCGCTGCATGTCATCATCGCCCGTCTGATGGGCGATCTTAATGGCCACCTCCTCGTTGTCGTAGTAGCCACGATGCACCTTGCAGAAGCCACCGGAGCCGATGACCTCCTTGATGTCCAGTTCGCTGTAGTCGATCTCATGGGGCAGCTCCAGGGGATCCGCGTCGGTGACGAAATTACGCGGAAAAACGCCGACCTGGCGGGTGAGGAGAAGAGCATAGGTTTAGAGATTTGTGGTTTATATATTTGTGACTCAAGGAACTTAGGATTGGTTATTTTTGCTTGTGGTTAAACCATAAAATGACTATGAATAGTTTAATGCGTTGGGTTTGGAGATTGATGAGGGAAATATAAGGTCGGTGGGCAAGGAAATCTGTCTAAACTGTGGGTCTTTGGGATTATACAAGTATTCTTGGAAGGATTTGCCCAAAAGGCCAGGAAATTTGACTTAAATGTGGTTCTATAATCTTATGGAGCTATTCATGGAAGGCCCCAAGGGCATGGACCTTATCGGATCACAGCTTGAATCACTATTTGTCTTTATTTATGTTTCCTTCAAATCCTACGCCACAACCTAGTTTCTATTGGAAGATCTTGCTATAGATTGTACATGAGTGGGGCTAGAAACCACGACCTCTTCTTCTGAGCAAGGTCTTTAGTCTTATAAAGATATTCTTGAAATGATTTTTCTAAGGGGATATTCTTGGAGAGTTAGTCTAATAGGTCCAACAGGATATTTATGGAATGTTTTGTCTAATAGGCCCAAAAGTTTGGAGATACTTTGGAGATTTATGTCAGGAATTGTGGGTCTATGATCTTATAGGGATATTATTGGCAGGATTCTTCGAATAGGTCTAAAAACATGGACATAATCTAGAGAAATATGCGAGGAAATGTGGGTTTTTAGTCTTATAAGGGAGGATTTGTCTAATAGGCCTTAAATTCAGGAGATACTTTGGAGAAATATGTCAGGAAATATGGGTCCTTAGCCTTATAAGGGTATTTCAGGGAGTATTTGTCGAATGGGCCTATAGTTTAGGAGATACATATGAAGAAATATGTCAGGAAATGTGGATCTTTAGTCTTAAAAGGGTATTCTTTGGAGGATTTGTCTAAAAGACCTAAAAACATGGACATACTCTAGAAAAATATGCCAAAAATTGTGGGTTTTTGGTCTGGAAGGATTTGTCTCAAAGACTCAAAATTTAGGAGATGCCAGGAAATGTGGGTTTTTAGCTTTCTAAGGATATTCTTCGAAAAATTTGTCTGAAAGACCCAAAATATAGGAGAAAATTTGAGAAATATGCAAGGAAATGTGGGTGTTTAGGATATTCTGGGAAGGAATTGAGTATTAGGCGCCAAAGGCATGGATATAATCAAGAGAATTATGCCTGGAAATGTGTCTAGAAGGATATTCTTAGAAGGATTTGACTAATAGCTCCAAAAGTTGTTCGTCTTTAGACTTGTAGGGATATTCTTGGAGGGATTTGCCGAATGGGCTCTGGACGTACTAGGGAAATATGCCAGGAAATGCGTCTAAAGGGATATTCTTGAAAGGATGTGCTAAGCTAAGTCTAGAGCCCAGGAATGGCTGGTGTCTCCCGGCGCTGCTCCCGCCGCTACTGCTTTACCTTGTCCCCGATCTTGCCCGTCCACCAGCCGACATCGCCGGAGATCTCGCTGTCCGTGGAGAGCACTACGACGATCTGTCCGCGTCGCAGGGTCAGCTCATCCTCGCCCTGCGCGTCGTAGTCGTAGAGCGCGGTCCACAGGCTGGCGTCGGCGGCCAGCTGCGCCTCATCCTCCGCCAGGCCGTTGGCGGCGTCCACAAGCTGCTGCTGCTGCTGCTGTTGTTGTTGCTGCTGCTGCTGGTTGTTGTTGTTGTGTGGGTGGTTGTTGGGGTTTGGGTGGCCGTTGCCATTGCCGTTGCCGTTGTTGTGGGTGTTGTTGTTGCTGTGATCAACGTGTTGCTCCTCGCTAATGGGGAGCATGGCCAAAGTAGCTGTTGTTGTTGCCGCCGTTGCTAAACGTGTTGCAACAACAACTCCAACATGGACTGCAAAAACAACAAAAACAATAACAATAACAATAACAACAGCTGCCACGCCCACTTGCCACACTTACCCCTAGTTGTGTGTGTGTTGTTGTTGTTGTGATTTCACTCCTTGTTATTGTTGTTGTTGTTGCATCTATCGCCGCCGCCCCCTGCCGCCCCCGCAGAGCCGCACGCACTGCGCCACACACACACACACACACACGCGAGGCTTTAATGCAAACGTTTCTTAAGGCAAAACAATTGCCACAATTGCAAATTGCACTATAATCGCCTCTATCTCTCTCCCTTTCGCTCTCTTTTACCACTTTTATTTGTTTAAACAAATTCTTTGCGCATTTTCTTTGCTTTTCTAAATATTTTGCTCCCACTCTCCCCCGCTCTCGCTCGCTCGCACCCGTGTGTGTGTGTGTGCAACTTTTGTCTGTTTTCCTCTTTCGTCGGCGTTTAACACGAATTCCCTTTACATTTGGCCATTTATTGTTCGCGCTTTTCTTCTATTTCCGTTGTTTTTTTTCAACATATAATAAAAAAAATTCAAATGTTAATAACTTTTGTGGAGAAAAACTTGCACATAGTCGAAATCATCGACGGGCGATAGAACAGCAGAGTGCGCAGCGTGGCGGTCGCTCGATAACTGGCACCAATTGGAAAATACCAAAATACCAACAAACAAAAATATACCATATACAGCTTTGCTGTTAAATAACAGCTGTTAGTTAAAATTTAAGCTAGAGTTATGGTTTCTATATATAGTAAAAGCTTTGAACTGCTTAAAGCTATAAATAATTTTAATTATTATTTAAAATTAATGTCTGTGCTTGCATTAATTTTAAAGTTTTAAATTTTTTCCGGTATTTTTTGGCTGTTTTTTGCTCTGTTAACTTTCACTTGTATTTTAACGGTTTTTTGAATTTCAGTTACAGTTTTTGGTTTAATTAATTTAAGCAAATTTAAAATATATAAAACAGTTTGCAAATATGAAAATTTTTAATATATATGCAAATTTTTGCCAATTCATCAGATTTTTTTAACAAACCGTTTAGTCTATATTTTTTAATTTCAAATATTGCTGTTAGCGCGAATTTGAGCAAACTGTTAACGCAATATTGCGCTGCTGTTAACTGTTCAAAGTTATTGTATATCGGTGCGTGTCTTATAAGAAACATATAAATAACACAAGTTCATTTATTATTAAACAGAGACAAATGTTGATAATATAAAAGAAATATATAAAATGTTTATCAAACCATGCACTTATGTTAACGCACTTATGTTAACGCAATTTGCGCAGATGTTAATGGAATATTGCGCTGCTGTTTATATTTCAATGGTATCGTATACCGATGCTTGTCTTATAAGAAACTCATGTGAATATGACAAGTTTATTTAACTAAAATCAGCATCGTGCACAGCTTTGTATTAAATATACCACTATTTGTCAAATACTCTTGCGCTGACTGTTAACGCAGTTTTGAGCAGACGGTTAACAGCTCAGAGTTATCGTATATCGATGCTTGTCTTAAACTTATGCTGGTCTAGAAACTTATTAGATTATAAAAATGTAAATGTAATTTAAGCATAAATTTTTTAAATTTAAATCTTTTTTACCTAAAGCAGTTGGGTGGCCTCTAAAATTGTTGAGATTATTGATATAGTGCAAATACGACTGTAGCGCCTTAGCTTAGCAGTGTTATCGATAACCTTATGTAATATTATTAACATAAGATTTTGGAGCTTAGTTAATGTTTTTCTTTTGCTGTGCTTAATATGTTTTTATGGCTTAACAGGCAAATATTTAAGCTTATTGAATGTTATTTGGTATTTTTTTGGTATTTGGCATTTGGGCGCTGCACCGGCTGCGGTCACACTCGGGGGGCACTGGTAGTTCACGCGAGGCTGTCGCCATGTTTGGTTATTTTATTTGTTTTTAAGGCCGAGCAACACGCCAGTCGAAGTCAGCGCTTCGCGTGGAATATTTTTTTGTTGTGTTTTTTGAAATTTGAATAGAAAAAACGAGTTGATAATATACAATAAATATATATATATATATAAATATATATATTATATTTTATATATATATATAATAAATATATATTTATTTTACTCAATTTTTTTTTGTTTGTGCAGTGAAATAACAACAACAACAACAAAAGCAGCACAAAAATAGCTTAACAACAACAACAACATTGTAACTGTAAAAACGCCGCAAAAAGCTTAAAAAAAATACAAAAAATTGTTACAAAGTGAAATTGCCTTTTGCGTAAAAACAACAACAATAACGACAACAACAACAACAACAGTGCGTGTGTTTGTTTGTGTGTTTTTGTTGTGTTGCGTGTGTTTTTGTTGTTCAAATTCCAATTGGAATACGGCAAACGCGGCTAACTGCATTTGTAGCAACAACAAAAGCGTAAAACAACAACAAAATGGGCGATTTTGATCTAAATGTGGACAGCCTCATCCAGCGGCTGCTCGAAAGTAAGTCAAAACCCCCCAAATATACCCTGGAAATGCCCCCAAAGAATACCTCTTAAAACAAAAACAACCCACAAAAAGCTACTCAATTCCCAATTAGATTCCAATTAGAATTGTTGTCAAATACCCCCGTCCCCCGCCCACTTTTTAATTTTATAACCTAATTCTAACAGAGCGAGAGGGAGAGAGAGAGAGAGGGGAAGAGAGAGAGAGAGGGAGAGAGTTCTCTTCAGTGGTCTAGTGTGGGGAGGGGGGGGGGGGGTGGTGTAACTAGTCCAATTGCATTTTCTAATTATTGTTTAATTTGCCACAATTGTAACAACAACTAGAACAACAACAACTAGAACAATTGCAACAACAATTGCCTCAACAACAACAACAATTGCAGCAACAACAATTCCAAAAACAACTACTACAATAACAACTACGACAACAACAACTACGAACAACAACTACGACAACAACAACTACGAACAACAACTACAACAACTACAACCACAACTACTGCAACAACTAGAACAACTGCAACAACTACTACAACAACCGCAACTACAACAACCACAACTACAACAACCACAACTACTACAACAACAACTACAGCAACAACTGCAACAACATATACGACAACAACTACGATAACAACTACGGCAACTACAACAACGACAACTACAACAACGACAACTACAACAACTTGAACAACAACCACAACAATAACAACAACTACTACTACTACTACTACTACTACTACTTAAACAACAACTACAACCACAACAACAACAACAACTACAACAACAATTACAACTACAACTACAACAACACCAACACCAACAACAACTACAACAACAACTACAACAACAACTACAACAACAACTACAACAACAACAACAACAACAACAACAACAATTGCAACTACAACCACAACAACAACAACTACTACTACTACTACTACAACCACAACAACAACTACAACCACAACAACTACAACTACAACAACACCAACAACTACAGCAACAACAACTACTACAACCACAACTACAACAACTACAACTACAACAACAACCACAACAACAACAACCACAACAACAACACAGACCTCAATCCCCCCTTTTAATTTTCCTTTTTTTTTATCAATTAATTTTAATTGATTTTCATTGCTGCCGCACAGCATTTTGTTGTTGTTGTCGTTGTCGTTGTTGTCGTTGTTGTTTTGCCTTTAACATTGCCTCATTAGCCTTTAACAGCGCCCCGCACAAGTTTACATAACATTCCACTGCTAATAACAGCCTCGATCGGTTTTTCTGTTCTTCTTCGTCTTCTTCTTCTTCATCTTGTCGTGACGTCATCTTCTGGCGCTGATAAAACATTTGAAGCGTGATTCAGTTGCCTTTTTTTTGGCTGTTTTTTCTGCTTCTTCTTCAAGTTCAAGCCAAAAAAGAGTCATCACGTGAGCCATAAACAGTCATTCGCTAACAGCTGTTGTGGCCGCTGCCAGCGCTGATAACAGCCATGTTAAGTGCAGATCGGGAATGCGCTCAGCTGCCAGCGAGGGTTGCCTAGTGAGTTGTGGCACAAGCGAAATACTTGACTTTTTGACGTTTTTGGACTATCTTTTGCCAAAAGAGTTTCTGGAAATTGTTTGTAGAGCTTTTTAAAGCAATTCCCCTTTCTCACATATTTGTATATTCCTCGATATATCTTTTATACGCAATTTCGATCTCACCTGATCTCATCTCGGCTGCGAGGCTAACTCTATGTGCTCGAAAATATATCTTCTTTGAAAAAGTAAATAGAATTTTGGTTGTAACTTTCAAAATTCTTTAAAGTAATACTCTTGGTATCTTATGCATTTTCCCCAACGATTTCCCCTATTCTCGGAAACATTTTTTATCCGAATTTTCGTTCTTGAAGTCCTTGAAGAAGCCCACCTCAGTTGCCAGGGTAGCTCTATGTGCTCTTCCTGAAGACTTAATACACTTTTTGAAGACTTTATATATATATATTTCTGTGAAAAAGTATATAGAATTTGGTTGTTATCTTCAAAATTCTTTAAACCCCCTTTAAAGTAATCCTCTTGGTATCTTATGCATTTTCCACAACGATTTTCCTATTCTCGGAAACATTTGCTTATACGAATTTTAGTATAAGTCCTTGAAGGAGGAGGCGAGGAGGCATTATCTACGGCTTTTTCTGAAGATTTCACATTATACTAAGTATGGTATAACTATAGATATATTTTCTGCCAAAAGAGTGTCCGGAATTTGGCTTAGATTTTCAAAATTGTTTATTATCGCTTATGAAATGTAATCCTTCCCGGATATATCTTTTATATATCTTTTGCCAAGAAAAGTATTGGGAATTTAGTTGAAATTTTCCAAATCGTTTTCATCCTCTTTAAACTAATCCCCCGTTCTCCCATGCACATTTAACAACGATTTTGCTATTTCCGGATACATGTTTTATACGAATTTTGAGGGTATAAACCTAAACAAGCGATTTGACACACCTTTTAAAGTTGAGGAACTGTCCTATATAAGGTATATGTACCTTCTGTCAAAAGTGTATTCAATTTACGAGGTAATCTTTTCCAGAACGCTTCACTAGTTTCTGAGACATGTATGATATATGTATCTCCTGCCAAAGAATATCGGGATTTTGGTTGAAATTTTCAAAATAGTTTTTATTCTTTTTAAATGTAATCCTCTTCGGATTCAATGCTATACTATATATATCACTATATCTTCTGTGAAAAAAGTTTCGTGATATCTTCCAAGAGTTCCCAAAAGTTTTTTTTAAGAATTTTTAGTATAGAAGAAGCAGACGAGAATATGCAATGATTTGTTAATCTTTCATAACATCCATATTTATGGACCGATTCTTTTGAAATTTAATAAAATGGTATATAATACCAAAAATTAAGAGTACCTAAAGTTTCAGAGCGAAAGCATAAAAAATATGGAAGTTATGGACCAAAGCGACTTATAGCTTTATGACGGCCATATAATATAGTGGCTTGATTTGGTCAGTTTCCACAAATAAGAGATGTCTCTCTGCCAAGTTTCATTACAATAGCTCAAAGACATTTACTCCAGACTAATCTGAAGTTAACTTTCGGGGTTCCACGGGCTTAGCACTAAGTCAATATGCCATATTCTTCCAAAAAGGGGAATAAAAATATATCATTGTTTTCCGGTTTAACGTTAAATGGCTCAACTGTGCCATTTCCAGCTTTACGTTGTGCCCGCGGCGTGAGGGGGACTTCGGTGTCTTCAGCCTTCAGCTAAATCCGCTTAACGTGCGTCTTTGCTTGCTGCCATCGCCAGGTGGCGCTGCACTAATGATCGGTTTATTGACGACTTTGGCTTGTCTACAAAATTGCATTTAGCCACAATTTTCAACTTTTGTTTCTGTTCATTTCCGCATTTTCCGACTTGCCCCGACTGAAGAGGACAAGGTCGGGCTGCCCAAATGTGTGCTAGGTCATGCACGGGTTGGGCTCAGCCCCTATAGAACCTCTATAGACCCTCTATGGAACCTCTTCCCTCCTTCGTTGCATTTTCATTTTTCATTTTCTTGCGTTTTTTATCTGCATTTGGCGGCCACAAATTGCATTTCTTGCGCGGCAAATTGCAAATTGAAATGAAATTTTCAAGCCAGAAGCAGACCCAACATAGACCCAACGACCCAACAACCCAACGACCCAACGACCCACCTTATCGACATCATCGACAGCAATCAGAGCCATTTCATTATCATCGTTGTTGTAATTTCATTTGGTTTACTCTCGCCTCGTCGAGCAAAACATTGCCACATTTCCACATTTCCTTTGGGCCCCCGACTCACCATCCGGCATGGACGAGTCCAGACTGTAATCCATCGTATATAGCAACTAGTCCATAGCCAATATGACGTCTTGCAGTGCTACGAAATCATTGTTTCGTTTCCGAATGCAGCTTGAAAGTATTCTGAGGATCTTAAAAATAAGCTTATCTTAACTTAAGCTTAAATCTGAAGAATCTGATTTGAAACCATATGATATTCCCTATATATAATATCAGATGCTTCGCAAGCTTGGGTTCAGCTTAGATATAATTATTACTGAGGTTCAAACCGGGCTTACTTTGGTTTACTCAAATCGCATTGAGTAGATTTTTATTTCGAAATTTTCTTTTCCGAAATATTGGGATATTTTGAAATATTCGCAGTGAAAAACATCTTCATTTTGGTTCTCGATCTGAACCAGGTTTTAGCTTAGAATTTGAAGATCCTTTCAAGATTTTAATCTTCAAATTTAATTCACAACTTTGTGATATGCTGGGGGAGGGGCTCTATCTAATACCAGGGATAGATAGTTATGAAAACTGATATATAGATGTGTTTAATAGATGAATTTGGCGTTTTTCAACCGGTTCTTGGTCGTGTTCTACCTAGGTAATTTATATACCGATAGATAAATGGTGCTATAGATAAATGGCTGTCCCCCCATATAACTAAACCATGACACAATCGATAGACAGATTAAAGAATAGTTGTATAGAGGGATATATAGACAAATATATACAGAAAGGGATAGATAGACAGATGGGTAGAGGGATAGATGGATAGATGGCGGGACATATATAACGAGGGAAAGATTGCTATATGAATAGTTAGATAGAGGGAAAAATAGATTGAGGGGTAGATAAAGAAAGGGAAGTATATATGGAGGGATGAATAGATGGTTGAAAATATAGATATAGGAATAGATAGATAGGCGTAGGATTTGAAATCCACCCACTTAAAAAAGTTCTTCAGATAGATAGATAGGTGGAGAGAACGATAGAGAAATATATAGTTACCGGGATAGCTATAGTGTTATATTGATAGACGTATGGATAGACAGCTACAGAAACAGATCTATAGAGAAAAGGATAGAGGTATATATCAATAGGGAGATAGATTGATTGACAGACACTCTATCTGAAATCTGAGTATATTGTTATTTAGAGAGATAGGTAGATACCTAAAGAAACTGATAAATAGGCAGATACTAAGGCAATTTTAAATCGAGTTTTTAGCCCCTTGATAAAGATATAGTTAAGAGAAACGTAGGATCTATCTACCTTACTTGATCTCCTCACTCACACTTAGTTCTCTCCAACTATTTCCCAACTTTTTTTCAAGCACTCACTATCTCTTCCTTCTCTCTCTTTCTCCCTCTCTCTCTCTCTCTCTCTCTCTCTATTTCTATCTTTTCTCTATATAGTTCCTCCTCCGTACAGCACCCTAAAATTTCTGTAAATGTTATGTTCTTCTTTCCCCTTCCTTGTTTTTACTGTATTTAACTAAAATATTCTTGAACAAACACCTCTATATATCTGAACTATATATCTATATATATAATATCTATATATATATATGACCCCCCTTGCCCCTCTACAACAAAACAAAAAGATTTCAAAAAACAAAAAGAAGCCGAGGAGCACGCACAGAAGCTGCTCATCGCTCAACAATTGGCGGCTTCGGGGGGCAGCGGTGCTGCTTCGACATCATCCGGGGGCGGTGTCACGCCCACCAGCAGCACTAGCAGCTTTGCCGCATCGATAGCTTCACACGATCCGCTGGAAGAGCTCACCGAACAGCAGCGACGAATGCTCCAACAATATTCGATATCGCCGCCCAGCGAAACGATGATATCGGCCGATGGTGATCAGATAACGGTGCATCATCCGCGCGAGGAACCCAAAAAATCCAGATTGAAATTGCGCGATTTCTTCGTTGCCGAATTTGGTATAATTATTGTATGAGATGATTCAGCGTCAGCATCAATCGACAATCGACTATGCTATATCTATATCTATCGCTACAAGCTAGAAGATTTCCCCTATTTTTGCCTACGTAACCCCCTGTTAAAGAAAACCTACTTTTGACTTGGATCACACAACACAAAAAGATTGTGCAATATACGGCTGTTCCAATTCCATTGCATTCCGGTTTTATATTAATTTAAGATCTTTCAACTATGTCGAGTACTTTGTGTACTCTGTTTCATTTCCATTTCATTTCACATTGGTTATAGAACCGATTGGAGAAATCTTTTTATCTCCACTTGGCTTTGATTCCATTGTGTTCCACTCGCTGTTGAAGTCAAACATACTGTTTCATTTCCATTTCGTTTCCCTAACATAGTCCTCATATCGGAACACTCTATCATATATCATATCTATGAAACTGAAAGTTTTTGCATACTTCCCATATTTTTCAAGCTTGGGAAGCTCACACATATTTAAGACTCTTTATTATCTCAGCTTATCTCCTTCAATTTTGATAATAATCGAACCTCTATATCATATCGCTGACATATATCTAAAAGTCTGTTTTGCCCATATTATACATGCTATTAAAATTGAAATTTGGCATACATATAAGATTTTTTATTGCCTTTTGGCCCACCAAATTTCATAATCATCGGACGACTTTATCATATAGCTGCCGTATAACCGGTAGAAATATCGGTGTAGCTCATATTTGCCATGTTTTTCAAACTGTTTGATTGAAAGAAGACAGACAGTTGAAGTTGATTATTATCTAACGCTGTACTAAATTTCAACAGAATCGAACGCTTATAGCATATAGCTGGCATATAGCTAAAAGTTGGATTTGTCTATATTTCAAAGGTTTTTCAAGCTTTTGATTTGAAATTCCACACACCATTTAGTATTATTTGTATATATTAATCCACATTATTTCTGAAGGATCGGAGCACTATATCATAGGACTTAGCCTTATAACTAAAAGTCGGATTTCCCCATGTTTTCCATGTTTATCAAACTATTGGTTTGAAATTTCGCACAAACTTAAGATTGCTCATTATCTATTAATGCACCAAAAACAAGATATTTAGTAATATGGTATCAGAGATATTATATACCTTTAAAGAATGCTACCTTGTTTCATTCCAATTCGTTTCATATTGCTTTCAGATTTTTCAGAAAAACAAAATGTTTGAACAATTTGAATGAGCTAATGTTAATTTACAGCTGTTAAGCCCAATATTTCTTAGTTATCTTTTGCAACATAACCTCAAACTGTTGAAAAACTTAATTAAGCTTTTGACTCTTACATGGAACTTTTCATAAGCTGTTAATTGGGCTTTGCAGCAGCTGTTGAAACTGCACATAAAATTGTTGCATTTCTCCCCCCATTTTCCCTTGTTTTCTCTCAATTTCTTCCTATACACGTAATGCCTTCCCCCAGATGTATAAATTTACTGTTATGCTCTACACCCCATTTTTTTTTATATTTGCCACTTCTTGCGCAATTTTTGCAACATTGTCATTGTCATTAGGTCTACCGCCTCCTACCACCACCCCCGACTTTTGATACACCCCCCATTTTGTGGTTTCTGCCCAGTTTCAGGAATCTCTAATTGTTTTCACACGGCAGATTTGTAAATGTCAAATAAATTCTGGCATATTATGCCTGCCCCCTGCCTCCTGGCACTTCCTTCGGCCCAAGCTCTCCTCCTGGGCGGTTGGGTTTTCAAGGGGGGCTTTGGGTTTGGGTTCGGGTTCGGTTTGGTTTCATAATGCCCAACACATTTACATATTATAACCATCCTCTGTATGGATAATATAGAGTAGTTGGAATGTGACACGCGACTGACACTCACTAACAAAAATCATCCGCTCTGTCTGGGGTTGTCGGGGAACCCCCCCCCTAAAAACAATAATCGTAAACTATCTTCAAATTGATTGGCGTTGAGTGTACAAAAAAAAAAAAACAGAAAAAAAGAAACATGAAAACGGAAACAGTTGCTCAATGAAATTTAGCTTTGTTTTTTACTCGTAATACCCTCGCACAGTGGGTTATCGAAATTCGTTATGGAATATGAGACCCCACCAGGCCCCATAGAGGCACGCGTCGTGCTCGTATTACACAAGGCAATTTGATAAGTTTTCGACTTGAAGGCATTACCTGGAAAACTACTTAAAATTCCTATCTATATATAATGGTTTCTATAAAATATTTTCCTATAACTATAATATTTTATAGCTCATTGATTCACGTTTGATGATAACATTTTTCTCCTTTCTCATTCTTAACTAAAGTCATAAAAATAAATCCATATAGCTAATCGACGTAACTCACGTAGACATCAAATTTCTTGTAACTTAACGGGTTTTCTAAATAATATCGACCATAAAGCTGTTATCGATAAGAGTTATCGTTAAATAAATTCATCAGGAACATATTAGCCAACTTCCGCTTGTATATAAGTTTTTGGTGACAACTTTTATGGTTTTTTGTTTATCGATTGTACAAATCTATCGATAACTTATAAACTTTTTTATAAAAGTTTGATGTCATTATTTCGATAAAAACAAATTTTAGACTCCCCGTTTAAAAAGTAAAGTTAATAGACTTTTATAGAAGAAATTCGATTGCATAAATTTATCGATAATTCTTCTAGCTATTATATAAAAGATGATGGGGCATAAACCCAATTTGATTACGTAAAATAAACAGGCTTTTATAGAACGAATTTTTCGATTATTCACATATACTAGAATATGTATGTCGTATGTATAGAATATCGATTGTAAGCCATTAATAGTTATCGATGGAAAATTCTATGAAATCGCAAACATTGATACTTATTTTTGTTTTTAAATCATAAAGGTTCGCAATTTCCATACAGTTCGGTTTGATTTCGTTAATCGATAAATATCGATAACATCAGAATAAAATGTTTAATGACTATTATTTAGCGCAAAGCTGATATTTTGAAAAATTCAATTGAATTTTTTATAAATTTACTATAATATTTTTACTAAAAATTATAGAATCAGCTGTCAGCTGCGTTTTTATCGATAGTCAAAATCAAGCTAAATCAATTGAACGCTGTCTTTTTGCTGTTATCAGGAAACGTTTGTACATGTCTCCATTGGCCTATTTGATAAGATATTGATAAAACCTCCAGTAATTATAGAATTGAACTAATTATAACTATTTGAGCAGTTGACACAGGTGTTATCGATTTCTATAAGGCGGTTGTGACTGTGACTGTGACTAAGACCCTGAGACTTGACTTGACTTGACTTCGAGGGGCCCTGAGACTTCAGTTAGTTGCCCAACCCAAGTTTAGCTGATTTCTGTTTCGTGTTCAAATATCCTTCGTTGGGTTCGTTAAATTCGTTAGATTTTTGATGCATTTCTAATGTTTGTATAATATTTGTATAATTGAGTCGGTTGACTAGACTCGACTTGACTCGTTGACGTTATTCTTATTCCTTATCGTTGTCATTGTCATCGCTCAGGCGACCAGACAAACATACGTGCCCTTCGCCATGGTGTTTTTACTCTTTTCTCTTACGGAAAACGGTATATGGATTTTGAGCTGAAGTTGGTAAACTAGAGTCTTACCTTTGGAGAAGAAGAAGAAGATAACCATAAGCCTCGGTGAAGCTGTAAGATCATGATCTGTGGTTTCTTTACTTCCAAACACATTTCCCGAAATTGGTCTAGCAATGGTCGAATAATCACAACATTTCCTAACTTTGGATCGTCGACGAAGCAAAGACAAGAAATTTAAGATCTTCTAGTGGTCTTAAACTTTTACGGAAAATAGGAATATATAAAATCCTTTAAATTGAGGAACTATATTGGGGCGTAGAACTTGAAATCCACCCGCGTTAAAATATTTTCAGTAAAGGAAACAGAGAGAAAGGCAAATAAAGCTGCTTCAGGCTGTGATTCGATAATAATAATTTGCTCTTTATTTCTATGTTTATTGAGCTATTATCTTCAAATTATAAATTTAGTTACATTTCCTTATTATCTATAGATATATCAAATTTCAATGTGATTCGTCTATAAACACGAAAGATTCTGCTTCAATCTTTCTGATTATAATACTTATTTATCGGGCATGTCGGGACGACAAAGGCAGTATCGTGTTGAACATTGATTAGCTCGAATATACAAGATCCCATAGAACCAAAAAAAAAGTTCAGTTTTTCCCCTAATCTTCTTAAGTTCCGTATATATCGTTTGGGTATGTTCTTCGGCTCATCAATAATAGTGTTTCCTTACTTGTTTTAAGACCTTTTTAAGTCGTTTTGGGTATGTCTATCTATATGTTTCAACTTCAGAAAGTGTATATAATATTTCCTCATAGATCATATGGGTAAATAAAGTCCTAAAGATCTGCGGCTTATCAAAAAAAGTGTTTTCTTACTTTTTATAAGAACTTTTCAAGTCGTTTTGAGTATATCTAACTATTCTTCAGAAAGTGTATAAAGACTTTGTTGGATCCAAAATAATATTTCCCCATTTGTTTTTCGAATTCTTTCTGGTACTGGGCACCGAGCGGGTTGGGGCTGGGGTTGTGGATTGTGGGCAAGTTGACATCTTTCAAGTTTGTTCCTCGCTGATTGAAAATAGAATTTGAATTTGAATGTCATAACCTTCACTTGAGTCAATCAACGAGCCGCTATAATAAATGATATACAAGTATATATCACATAAGCATGTTACAGAATAATACAGGAATAATAATATCATTAGTCTGCGTTGTGGGGTTTGGGTGCTTCGGGGAACGGGTTTGGGTATTGTACATGGTATATTGCGTGCCAGGTTCCGGAATGGGTTAGCCAAAATAATATACCGATAATGCTAGGCACTAAACTTAAGTAGTTTTTGATGACTTTTTTGCGCATATTATTGATGTACGTTCCACCGACTTGGGTTAATTGGCTCAATTAATTGTGAATTGAAACTTGACGCACTTCGGGGTCTTGGGACTGGGACTTGAGGTCTTCATACTCGCCGCCAATCATGACCAGCTGTTGACCAGACAACATCATACATCATCATTGTTGGCTGATGAGAAGTAAACAGACAAACATATAGACAGACATATAGACATATAGACAGACAGTCGGGACAAACAAACATATTATGACAAGTGGCTAACGAAACGCTAACAAAACCCGCAAAAGTTTGTTCATTAAATGAAAGCACGCTTCATGCTTGCTTAAGCAACCAGAAAATAACAATGAAAACTCGGAAAATTATATGTCAGCCGCCGTTCAGACAGACTACGGCATACCCTACTTTCTTTCCCATTATCTTCTCATTTGCTTTCTAATTTGTTCTAATTCCACATTCTAGAATGTGCATTTCCTATGCTCGCTCAAAGTGTTACATATCTTCTCACTAAGTCAACATACCCTTTTTGCCAAGTGCATCAAAATAAGTACATAAAAATCTTGAAAATCACTGAACTCAAACCGATCCGAACTTTAGCTTTAACGGCACGACGTGAAAAGCAGCCGGCAGTTATATTTACAGCTACTGACCGAAGCTAATAAAGAACTGCAGGTGGCTAATACCCTGTAATTGGCAGCAGTGCAGTGTGTGCCGTTTCTGTAGTATACAAACAGAAACAACATTCGAAAATCGGCCTGAAATTGAATTAAATATTAACATGTAATGTTAAAAATGTGCACTGGGAACATATTTCAATCGTTCCTACTTTGTCAAAAGTGCTCCGATTTTGACTTGTTATATCATTTTGTTAATGGTTTTTGAGTCCAACTCGTTCTTCATTCAAATTTTGGTCAATTTGCGGAATTAAATTTTTTTTGAAATTTTTTGGATTTTGAAGCAAGGGTCCCCCCTGTGTTTTGAAACTATTTTGAAAACTAAAAACTCAAAATTTCAATTTTATTCCAATTCTGTGATTAAAATTAGCACAAAAAAACTACTTCAAAACTTCGGCAAATGAATTGCATTTTTCACCCAAAAATCCGTCTGAAATCGACTAAAATTTGAACATATAAAGTGAAAAAAGTCATATGGGGTCATATTTCAATCCATCATAACTCAGCCAAAACTGACCCGATTTTGACTTGTTATACCATTTTCTTCATGATTTTTGATTCCAATTGGATTATCGTTCAAATTTTCATCATTTCAAAAAAAAAAATTTTTTTTTTAAATATTTTGGAGTTTCAGGTAAGGGTCCCCCCTGTGTTTTGAAAAAATTTTGAATTTTAAAAAATTAAAATTTCAACTTTTTTCCAATTCTGTAACCAAAATAAGCATAAAAAACTACTTCAAAACTTCGGCAAATGAGTTTCATTTTTGACCCAAAAATCATCCTAAAATTGAGCAAAATTTTAACGTCATGAAAAACGATCGTAAGGGGGCAAATATTTCAAACGCTCATAACTTGGTCAAAATTCGACTGATTTTGACTTGTTATACCATTTTGCTCATGTTTTTTGATTCTGATTCGTTTCTAGTTTAAATTTTTAACATATCGCAAACATTTTTTTTTTTTGAAATTTTTTGTATTTTGAGTTAAGGGTGGGTCCCCCCTGTCTTTTGAAATCTAAAAACTCCAAATTTCACAAGTACTATCGTTAGCAAAGGCATTAGCATTATCTTTAGCCTAGAAATCATAGCCTATGCACATATTACAGGGTATGTTTAAGGCGACAAACTGCCGCTTAGAGTCTTCATCACTTAATTATTATATCGCAAACAAAAATTCAAGTGGATTATGACGGTTTTTGTGTGGATTTCGTTATTGTATTTTATTTTTCCAACTTTTGGTATGAAGATCGTATATATATATATATATATATATAGATGTTATATATGTATGTTATATGAAATGTATAATATTATTATATATGCATTATTATTGCTGGGACGTGTTGTAGACGAACATGTTACATGATATGACACTATAATTTTCACCCGCGCTGCGCCACGCCCACTGCCTGGGCGTTTTGCCTACGATACAAAATTTTGTGGTTTTTGCTTTTTGTTTTTGTTTCTGTTTATACCCCGATACCAATTGAAAATTGGTATGAAGGGTATATTAAGTTTATGCAAATGTATGTAACAGACAGAAGGAGGCGTGGCAGACCCCACAAAGAGTATATATATGCTTGATCAGGATCAAAAGCGGAGTCGATTTAGCCGTGTCCGTCCGTCCGTCCGTCCGAGCTAGAGACTTGAAACTCGGCATGAAGGATCATGTGTACAATACACATTTTAAGTTCTGAGATTGCGATGTTACCACGCCCCTTCGCCCCATAATCGATAAATTCATTTTTCGATAAATTGGCCATAACTCAGGCATTTATAGAGCTATCAACTCCAAATTTGGTATATGGGCTCATGTTTAGAAACAGCAGAATGGTATTTCCCAAAATGTCGATACACCCCTCCATTTTCCCGGAAAATAACGAAATGTGTATACCAGCGCCAATTTTTATGCAAGCGTTATGAAATTTGGTATGTAAGTGCTTATAGACACCGTGAGAAAGTGGCAACCAAAAATTTTTTTCATCCGAATTTGGTCCTCCCTAAATTAAATAAGTGCTTATACTTTCTACGATTCTTATCATAATGGTCCGAATTCCAGAATATATATTCATTATAATATTATCAGCGATTGCTAAAAATTTAAGAACGATCGGATCATAAACTCCGAAGTTATAAGACTCAGAAGTGGCCGCAAATAGGGCGTGTGACTGTATTAGGCAAATGTAACTGTATTCCTCGACTGGGAGCAGGGTATACCCGCAGTCGAGCACTCCCGACTGCAGCACTCTATCTTGTTTTCTCTTCTTTTTTGTTGCTTTGTCACATTGCGTGCTTTTGGCAAATAAAAATATAGACACAGGGGGGGGTGCAGGGGGTTGGAGGTCGTAGAGAAAGCAGGAGGAGGGCAGGACGTGATATGCCAGCGGCGTACAAATGTTGTGGCTAATGACATGTGTGTAGGTGTGTGTGTGTGTAGGTGTGTGTGTGTGTAGGTGTGTGTGTGTGGTTGTTGCGAACAGACGGAGGTGTTGCCAAAAGGATACTTCAGGTCTTTAACGGCGCTTTCGACCAATTTTGAAGGTCGCCATTTTGACGAGGCCAAATGATAAGCGACAGGCGACAACCCACAACCGACAGCTAAATGTCGAGACCCTGCGAGACCCTGCGAGACCCAACCCAACCCAACCCAACCCAGCAAAACTCAGACTTCTTCTGACCATTTGACCCAAAAAAAACCCAAGAAATATGTAATTTCTTTGCACAACTCGAACACACACACACACACACACACACACCCCGCTTGTAGCTTAATAATACATTTGACCTTTTGACTTAGTTTTTCCTACTTCACTTTTTTTCGTGTTTCGTTTTTCATTTTCCCCAAACTTGCCACAATTTTCCATTTTCCTTCTTTTTTTCCCTTAAGTTTCCGTAACTTCCTTAAGTCTTAAGTAGTTGAGTGCATTTTCCTTTATGTCTGTTGTTGCCGTTGGTCAGTTAGTTGGGGATTTGTGACTTTAAGATGATTAACAGCTTCAGCCTTTTGCCACGCCCCCTCTCCTGCCCTCGGTGCAGGGAAAATTGGGAAAAATTATTAGGTTCCAACATGAACATTAAAGCATGCGTTTCGGCTACAACAACTACAGCCAACAGCTACAAATTTTCATAAAAAATCGATAACAATAACATCGATAAAAATAACATCGATAACAAATAACATCCCTAAACTATAACATTTGGTTCTAACTAATAGCTCTAACAACTACTGCTAACAGCTACAGATTGTAGCAAAAAATCGATAACGATAACATCGATAAGCACTAACATTGATCAACGAAAACAATGATAAATGATAACATTGATAAGCGATAGCTCTATAGCTAACAGCTCTAACAACTACTGCCAACAGGAACAGATTGCAACAAAAAATCAATAACGATAAAATCGATAAACGATAACAATCGATAGACAATAACAATCGATAGACAATAACAATCGACATGCGATAACAATCTATAAACTATAACAATCTATAAACTATAACATCGATAAACGATAACAATCGATAGACGATATTTGTTATTATATTATATTGATATTACAAAGTAGTTTTAAGTTTTAAAACTTAAGACGACTAGAGAAAATGCCATAGCAATAGGGGTCTTCAGCGGAAAAAAAATTACTTTCAAGTGATAACAATTTTACTTATGTATACTAAGTAATCGATAGACGATAACAATTGATTCTCTGCTTTATCACACACTGTTTTATCCTCATAAACTTCCTCCTACATATATTGGCTTGTTTAGCTGTGATTTTTGGCTTCTCTCTTTAACTCTTTGGTTGGTAGTTGTCCATAACTGTTGAGAGATGGACCATAAGAATCGATCAATTTCTACTATCTACTCTCTAGTTGTATACTAATGTCTCTTGATGGCCTTAATGCCCTGTGGTCAGGTAGATATTCAAAGATTATAGTCAATTTTGAGGTTAGCAGTTATCGATAACTATTTCACCAAGAGATGAGATTATAGCTTTTAGCTGTTTTGATAACAGGCATCGATAACTTTTGCAGCAAAATCTGAACCATAAGTATCGATAAATTCCTTCTGCACTCTCTCATCCTCCACTTATGACTCTAGACTCGTTTAGCTATGCTCTTTGGCCTGTGATAGCCTTTGGCTTGTTAACTTCCAGTTATCGATAACACAAAGTGATGCCCGCCCCACATTTGGGCGTTGACAGCTAATTTGGAGACCTTGTACGCTGCACACAGGTGCGCAAATTGTATTCGAGAATTTCGAGAGTTTCATTTACAGCTGCCAGTGACAACGTTAACATGCTAAGACATGCAGGACTAAGCTATACCCTGTAAAGCGTTTCTGGCTCCGAAATAGGTAATATTTACAGGTAGAATATGATGTGAAATAGTCGAAAAGTTTGAGGCTTATCGATATGATCAGATCTGGTACTTTCATAGTATAAGATACTAGTTGTTAGTGAATATTTATCAAATTTTATTGTGATTTTTTATTTTTGACTCGAGTTGTATAAAATATGAAAAAAATATGTTTATGTCGGGATATACATGAAGCTATAGACCAAATTTAATGACTCTAACGCTTATAAAATGGTTGTTTTATGCCTTTTTCGAAATTTTTGTTATCGATATTTTCGGGAGATACGAAAGGTGTAAAGAATATGATATATTATGGTATGAATGAATATGAATAATTATAATTATTATTATTATATGGCTATAACAACCCTATCAGGTCAAAGCCTGAAGCACTATTTGTTCTTACTTCTGCTTCCTTCACTGAAGAACTTTTTTTGACGCGGTTGGATTTCAAATCCTACGCCGCAACCTTGTTTTTCTAGGAGGGAAATGAGTGGGACTCGAACTCGCACCTCTTGTTTGGCGGGACAGTGCACTATTCACTGGCCCACCGAGACCCCTTAATATGAATAATACAAAAGTTATATATCAAATATTATATTGAAATGAGATCGTTAATGAAACTCGGGAATCTGAGACGAGAGACGCAACGACTAATAGACGTACAGGCGGTTAGACGATTAGAAAAATGTCATATATGTAACTTTTTTGAACAACTTGTGCAATGTGTATACCCCTTTTTTATACACTTGAATGGCTTATAGGGTATAAAAGGTCTGGCAACGCCAACGCAGTTAACGCTTATGTGACTTTGACGTCACGAGACCAAAATGTGTCTGTGTATGTGTGCGCGTGGCTGTCTATGTGCATGTGTGAGTGTGTCTGTGTGTGTGTGTGTGAGTGTGTCTGTGTGTGTGTGTGTGTGTGTGTGTGTGTGTGTGTGTGTGTGTGTGTGTGTGTGTTCTCTCTCCTATACACCTCCAC
>JBANCY010000170.1:29158-59574 GCA_037040045.1 Phorticella flavipennis | reverse complement strand
TTTCTTTTCTTTTCTTTTCTTTTCTTTTCTTTTCTTTTCTTTTCTTTTCTTTTCTTTTCTTTTCTTTTCTTTTCTTTCCTATTATTTCCTTTCCTTTCCTTTCCTTTCCTTTCCTTTCCTTTCCTTTCCTTTCCTTTCCTTTCCTTTCCTTTCCTTTTCTTTTCTTTTCTTGTCTTTTCTTTTCTTTTCTTTTCTTTTCTTTCCTTTCTTGTCCTTTCCTTTCCTTTCCTTTCTTTTTCCTTAGTCTTTAACAATATCTCTGAAACTAATGTTTAAATTCAGAACTAATATAAGAACGGCTTAAAGACTGTATTGTTGTCGAACTTTGGGCTTTCTTTAAAAAGTGCAAGTGCCTTACTTTTGGAATAATAGCTCTAATTTGGTGTGCAGATTGAGCTTAAATTTTAAGAATTTAACAAACATCCAATAGATCTCCCGTAATCCTATAATAAAGCAACATCATCATAATTCTTATTGTATATTTTTACATAATACAAATTTAGTTGGAGCACATTAAGAAGATCAAATGCTCGACGGAGCCTTGTGGAAGGCAGGGATAACACATTTGGTGTCTTAATTACATTGCCAACTGCAAGGGTATAACAGCTCATTTATCATAAGAAAGGAGCAGCGTGTACCGAAAGGATCAGGCTGATGAGCCGGCTGCTTGTGGGGGGTGTGGAGGTGTGGACAGGGGCGGGGGGCAGGGAGGTGACAAAAGTGGCTGACAACTGCAGATGAAATGTTGAAAGCGCCAAAATGAATACACAACGCAACAATTAATTGTCTGCATTCATTCGTTTTATGAGTTACACTGAGACTGGGATGGAGTTGGGTTGGGTTGGGTTTGTGTTTGGGGTGGACCTCAGTAGGTTCCTCCCAGCGAGTCAGTCCGTCAAGGGCGTAGAAAGGGCGTGGCATTATGTCGGCCGTGACACGCAATAATCGCATAGCGTTTGTTTTTAATTAATGGCCCACAATAATATCATAAAAGATACGCGTATTTCAAAATATATTCAAAAGCGAATTACTTATTTACGGCCGTAATTGAAACCAGACGGAGAGTTGTTCCATTGTAGCAGCTGGTAGACCATTTCTGGGCTTTCCTTTTTTATTATTTCTCTTGTTTTTCGACGCTTTTCTACGTCTGTCATAAAGTTTGGCAAGTTCTTTGTATAAAATATTACAATTAAATTAATTGTATGGCCTTGCCTCGTATTTAGTTTCATTTAATTAAAATGTTTATTAAGAAATTGAGGCGAGCAGCAGCACTTGGACATGCTAGATTTTGCCGTATGATAAATTATCCTAATGATGACAGACGAGTCGGAGGCGTGTCAAGACAAAGGCAAGGATAAGTCACAGCAGCGCCAAGACTAAGGACCCAACAGGACAGACGAGGCAGACGCATGGCAGGCCAAGCCAAGGAACACATTGTGTGCCCGCCTGCCAGGCATCAGGTGCGACTTGTTCTATCACTGAAAAAAGGGGCCAAAGGACTCGTTTTATGTGTATATAAACAGAGAGCAATTAGGCAAGTTGCCAAGCTTGAACTATGCAATTTTATACGATTTCGCATTGTCCTTTTTTTATTCTTTTTTTAGCCAAGCTTCACTTGGAAAAGTGGGTTGAAAATGTTATGAAAATGTTTTGAAAACAAGGGGTAATTTAGTAAGGATAACAAAATCTACTCAAAAGGTGAGTGATCAAGGATAACTGAATAATTTTAAGAGGATATACGGACCCAATTTGCTTCTTTGCCTGCTATACCCCTCAAAAGTAAGTGTCATATTGTCTCGCAACAACTTTATTGTCGTCAAAAATTGTCAAAATTTTATCAATATATCATATATTATATATAAATTCTAAGCATATTTTTTAGCTAGCGTTAGAGTCTGCTTTCCAACAAGTACTTGAAACTGTTACATTTTTCATGCTGCACATAAATCAAGCTTATTTCAAGCAATCAATCTACTGGAAAATGCTTCCAACAACAAATCCAAATTGAAGTCATTTTTATATATCTTGTATATGACCTCAAAAGTGGCCTTAAATCATGTTGTTTCTTGTCAAAAAAATAAGATGTAAAAATCAATAACTTGGGTTTTGTAAAGTTTACTTAAATCAGGACTTGCTTGCACTTGATATGAGTAAAGTCAAAGAAGGACTTGAAGTGCTTAGAAAAGAGATAAACTATATGACAGGTAGACAGATGGACAGGCAGATAGACAGATAAACAGACACACAGATGGACAAGGTCATATGTTTTGTGGTATTTTTTTTACTTTCTGCTTAATATAAATTGTGTAAGAAAACAGAAATGGGTATAGAATAGTGTAGTGGCATTTATAATGACAGATCTTGGACAGTCAAATTTGAAACCTTAAAGTAAACAAAATACCTCAAAAACTCGTTATTCTTTGTATAGACCATCTATCTCTTCTGTTGTTTTGACAGGAAAGTAATGGCAGTTTTTTCCTAAATTTTAAATAACTTTTTAGCTATTATATATCGCAATACATGGATTGACATGGATTTCTTTAAGAAAATGGTTTAAAACATCTCCAATTATTTCTACAACAAACGCTTTTAGTCTTTCTTTTAGCCCCAAAAAGTATGCTATGATTTTTGATAATGCCAAAATTTAGGCTTTTTCACAATTTTTTTATGCAAAATATATGTATTTTTATAGTTCGATACTTAGCTTAAAATTGAATTAACATTTGACATCAATTTCTTTGACAAAATTATTATAATCATCTCCAATTCCTTCTACCACAAAAGCCGCCTGCCCTTCGCTTAGCCCCAAAAAGTATGCTATGATTTTTGACACTCCGCCAACTGCTTGAAGATAATGCGCATAATTAATTTGTGGCAGAATTATGTTGGCAATATATTAATTACAATGTCAATGTCAGATATTTTTGGCCAATGTTTATCATTAAGTAAATGCTTAAGCTGCTTCTTCTGGCCAGACAACAGACACGAACAACAGAGCCGTAGCCAGAGCAGCAGCAGGTAGAGTCAACTCGGAGGCAATTAATTTGGCTCTGTCTGCGTTGGCCGTGTTAATGACCAGCTGCAGAAATTGGCCAACACACAGAGAGAGGGAGATATATAAAGGCAAGTGAGGGCACATCAAGTAATTATTAATTTAAGAGTCATGCTGTAGCTACATATATATCTATACGGGATTTTAAGTAAAATGCGTTATGATTGTGCACAAAAAACAAGAGGAATGTGCGCCATTTTGACTGCGGCTTCAACAGTTGCAGTTGTATGAGTGTGCGTGTGTGCTGCGCCATTATGAATTGATGCTGTTGCATCATGGCGGCAACGTCCATTGCAAGTGCAACGGCAGTTCGACTGGACTGCTCTGCCCGTAGGATGAAGGCATGAAGGCGTGCCACAAGGACAAGTCGGCCTGTTCGAACATTTTGATTTCCCTGGTGCTTAATGGAACAGAAATGGACAGGAATGAAAATCCTTTCTGTACTGCGGCAGGCTTAAATTGCAATTTAATGACAGAATGATGGCAGTAAAGCTTGTTGCATCGGCTGAAGTTATTTTCATTTCTTTAAGACAATTCTATAATTAACAAATGGCCCAATTGGTAGAACAAACTAAAAGTTGCGCAAAGTTGGAGATGGTAGGAAGGTCAGACCCAGCCGCCATGTGCTTCAGCAGGTCTAAAAAGTATTTGCTCTTTAACCCAGTTTCTATTTTTAAAATAAATAAACATCAAGTGAGGAGAAAGTAACTTTCACTTACCGAAGATTTGATGCGCTTTTCGTTGTTGGAAGGTATCTCTAATATACATTATATTATATGGATGTTCAAAGCGGAAATTTGGACAACCTTGCTTCAGTAGCATAAATTGGTTCCAATGGGCATCGAGTCAACGAACTGGTGTATCTGAGCTTAGGGCATGAAAAGTAAAAGTCTTTGTCCCAACGCTTTCTGGAACCCGCGTTCGAAGTTTTTAAGGAATAAACTCTAGCTAGTTTTGCAGTGTCTTATAAAATATCAGATGGACAGACTGACAGACAGATAAACAGTTGAACTCACAGATGGACATGCTGACAAACCGACTGATAAGCAGGCTAGATGGAAAAATAGTCTTCTCAGGATTCTTTTGAGCTCTATAGACGGACATGCAGATGAGCTGAGAGATAGACAGACAAGCAAGCACACAGATCGACAGTTAGTTTAGGATTATTTTGCCTATAAATGATTGACTGATCGACATATGGACTGACAGATCGACTGACAGACAGATGGACATGATCATATTGAATGCTTTTACGATTATTTTCGGCACAGAGAGATGAACCAACTGGCCGACAAACAGATGGACCTACAGAAAGACAGTCAAAGAATCAGCTAGACAAACAGGCAGATTGACAGGTCTTCCTTACGATAATTCGAGTAAAATAAATGGACAAACAGAAGGGTTGACAGATAGTTAGATACAGATGGACTTTTTGGACTAATTGAACTCAATGAGATGAGCACACAGACTGGCTTAGAGATAGACAGACAGTCGGACGTGATCATTCACACCAATAACTCACCTCCCCACCATCAAAGCTCAAATATTTCTGGATCTTCTACCAAACTTCAGCTCAAAGTACATAGACTATTTTCTTGGCAAGAAGAGTATAAATTATTATGACTTACTACGGTTATATCAGGCAGTATTTTTTCGGGCTAAAAGCCAAACTCAGTTTCCGTCCCAATCATTGACACTGATTGCATTTTCATCAAGTCAAATCGCGACGTAAACATGTCAAGCCACATTTCACTTTACACTTTTCCTATTTGTAGCTACTGTGCAGGGGGCTTGAAGGTTAAACGGGGTGGATTGGACTTGGGTCTGGGTCTGGGTCTGGGCTTGGGTTTGGGTTGGCATTTTCAAGAGGTTAGTGCAAATTGCTGGAAAATATTTGCACAAGCCAAACCAAAAGCCAAAATCCGAAACTAAAACGTCGCATTTTGCAGTTGCATTCACATGCGAGTCTGGGTCAGCCGAGTTGCTCTGACTTGTGACTGTGTTGGATTGGGTTGACTCGGGTTGGGTTGGGTTGGTTTGGGTTTGTTGCTGAAAAGTGTTTGGCAAGTGAAAATGAAAATGAAAACGAAAACGGAAAACCCTTAGAAATGTTGCTCGTCTGCGTAAACTACATCGGAAGTGGGTAAATAGCGCACAAGGAATTGCGAGTATACAAATAAATATTTGCAATTGCCAACGGAACGGAATGAAACGAAACGATACGAAATGGAATGGAATGGAACAGGAAATGCATTTTACATATACCAATATATATATATAGATATATATATCTATATATATGTATACTATATATATAGTAAAAGTCAAGCACATGTGCATGAAATTGAAATTCCTGTGGTTGATTTTAATTGCAGTTGAGTCAAAAACAACAACAATAGCAACAACAATGGTATTCCTAACTGTAAATGTGCTCCACAAAAAGGTCAAAATTAAACCTTACAATTATTATCATATCAAAATTGGATCTTTTGTGTAAAATAAAAGAGAGAAGCGAACCTAGAAATTATATTCATATATCTATCAGGCCAGTCAGCGGCAATTTGCATTTCAATTGCTGCCCCCAAATGGCAGAGAGCAGTGGCTGAAACTGAAGAAGATTCAGACTGAAGATACCCTAGAAAGTAGTTAGAGGAGGTGCTTGATATGTGCTGAAAAATCTATTGAGCAATTGATATTAAGGGTGTTATATGAGACCAAAGCTTAGAGAATGTAACCATTAGTTAAAGTTTTTTCCCCTTTTCTCAAACGTTTTGTGGGGATCAAATATTTTAGCTCTTTATTGAAATTTTCGGAAAATATAGGTTGTTCCAATAAATTCCAATAGATTTCCAAACTTGGTTGAAGCGTAGGACCCACTTATAAAAGATCTACAGTGACGGAAGTCAGAAAAAAGGCAAATAGTGCTTCAGGCTGTGATCCGATAGGGTTGTCAATGCCACTATTTGTTTTGATTTTATTCTTTTTCTTGGAATACGATAGTTCACACTTTTCTGACGATGATTCGGAAAATTTAATAGTTAAATTCATCTTTTTCCCTGTCGTCTTTTCAGTTAAACAAGGTTTTCAGGGAATCAATTCTTTCTATATTTTGGATCAAATGTGGCTTTAATTCTTTTCTTTGACAAACGATGGTTGAAGTTTCTCTAATTATGACTCTGAAGCTTTTATAGTTACAAAATTGAGCCTTGTTTTTTCACTGAATATCTAAAGTGAATATCTAAGCAAATTTTTGCAAAATCCTCAAACACGATATACCCCTTCACAAAGCACTTGGAAAAGTGAGCATAATCGAGTTGGCTGTTGGTTATGGCAGCCACAAAAGCAGCAATCAGTAACAGTTTTAGCGGAAAATAGCTATAATCGGGCTGATATGAATATCTAAGCTCAAAATAGGCAAAGCATTGTAAAATTTTCTAAAAAGAATTACCAAGAAGGGCGCCTGCCTGACGGTTAGCCCCCCTCCCCTCCCCCCTTCCCAGACAGCTCCATGCATGAGTCAAATTAAAATAACAACAACAACAACAACAAGAACCACAAAAGCAATTTCGATCAGCCAAAGAGATAAAAAAATAAAACCGAAAAGACGAAGGAAAAATATATAAACCGAATCCGGGCTGAGAACCAACGCAGCACATCGGCTACAAAAATGTAGGACTATCAAAACAGTAGGAAAAAATGGCGAACGGAGGCAGCATAAAAGCAAAAGCAGATAAAGAAGATGTATATAGGTGTGTGTGTGTGTGTGTGTGTGTGTGTATGTAGAACAAGAAAGGAAATGCCGAGCTCTGGATGGGGTCTCCAGCGGTGGCCACGATGAAGCGCCCCGAAACTGACATTGCAAGGTGCGCTGAAATTATGCAAATCATCGTGAGAGTTTTTTTTCGCCAGCCAAGGCAAACAAGATGGCGAGTGCCAGCTGAGAGTGATCGACTAAGAGATATCCTACAAATGGAAAGAATACAAAGATTATAGGAACATTATAAAATGGAAGTCACTAGGCCCTAAAATCAATAGAGCCGGGGATACAATGTCCACAAAATTTCCTAAAAAATAATTATAGTAAATTTAAAGTCTATATTCACACCCCAAAACCTTTGAGAACTCCATTCTGCGCCATACAAACCGAAGATCTTGATCACTCCAAAATTACTCCCAACTTCTACAAATTTTTCACCCAACTATGCTACTCCTTCACCCATTTTCAATGGGTACCAACGGCACGGGGTATAAAAAAGCGCAAGAATACTGTGCAAACATCAGACACACACTATGCCAGGACCTTCCGTCGAGCCTATTTGCCTATTTGTTGGCAAGCTACAAGGCAAATAATTGCCCCGAAAATTGAGGCTATGCAAACAGTAATGTAATGGCGCTCTTTCACATGGCATATGGTCTGGCTTTAATGATGATATTACAAAAAACTAAAACTAAAACTAAAAAAAAGAAATCACATATTGTAAATATAGGGAATTTCTGCTTTAAAGAGCCGCCCAAGGAGCGTAATCTGGCTCTGTCCCCCATTTTTGGCACGCGGCGTTGACAATCTTAAATGTGAGCGAAACAAAAAGTTTAATAAATGTCAAGACAGGTAGCCCACATAGCGACCGACGTCTTTTGTGCCCCTCGCTGCCAGCTTGTGGCAGGAAAATGGAAAATGGTAAAATGTCCTGGGCCACCTGCTGATGCTGACAACGCCCTGGCAACGCCTTAACAACAATCGCATTTTCTCGCGACACAAAAGCCCAAGCTACATATGAAATCAATAACAGGAAGATGGAGCAGGGATTTTGGTATAACGACGGGTGTATACTCTATATTCAGTGCTTTTTTCAAAAACTTTTTGCCATTTGGAAGGTAATCACTTGGTGCGAGGTCCGAACTATAAGATGCATTAGAACCTCCCAATCAAGCTCTCGGAGCTTCTACTGAGTCACTGTCGATGTTTGTGGTTTGGTGTGGTTCTGATGAAACAGAAATCGGCACCTGTTAAGAGTTTGACCATAGGAGAGCAGCTCATCGTGAATGATCCTAACTGCTGAAAATATTATCTTTCTTTCAGTTCCAATACTAATTTTCATTATCAGCTTCAATGTGAATTCCTTTTGAGTCACTTTTTCGAGCATATCCTTAAGACATCCATCATTTAAGCTGGCGTTTTTCTTCAGCCAAATCATTTTATATTCTTAAAGGAAGCAATCTTCTCCAGGTAAATACGAGTCTCGGAAATAGACAGATTGAAGAGAATAGTTGAGTTTGTCTCTCGTATCATATGTGGCGACAAGTGCCTGGAAATTTTCTATATTGCGCTAGAAATATTACCCAAAATGTCTTAAATTGAGCTCTAAGATATATAGAATAAATTTTATAACTATCCCAAAGTTTTTCAAACAGATTTTCCAACACATTTCCAATGTTAACAGAGAAGCATGGTCAATCAAACAAATCTCATTGATTGTTATGCCATGAGTTACAAAATCACTTACAAAACTGAACTACCCTTTGTTAATGTCTATGAAAATACACCCACACACAGACACACACGCAACCCGCAAAAGGAAAACAATAATCTCTAGAAGCACAATAATATACCGCAATATAAAATAATCAAACCAAAGTGGCGTATACGCAATATTAGGTATACGTCACGTAGTACGCCATATTTAAACTAGAAAAGCTGCCCTAACATATTTTCATTTGATTTTCATTTAAAGTTTGACTTGGGGAAAATGCATGTTGATTAATGTATTTCTTGCGCAGTTTATTTAACTTCCCGAACCCTCGCAAGTCGCATGCATGTCGTTTATTTCCCAAAAAGATGCGTTCGGGTCATTTATAAATCTTATGTCCTGCGTGGGCTTTCCGACGATATAAACTAGGCACAACGGATTGTAAAACTTTTCTCATTTTGTTGGCCATTTCGCGCAACATTAACAGAACCTATTAATCGTTTAAGGGAAGAATATAAAGAAAGAAGGAAATACCCTGTAAATACAGTGCCTATTATAAACAGTTGCATTCTAATCTTAGCATAGACCTCAATCACCCATCTACCGTCTTTGAAGTCAAGTTTTATAAAGCTGCTGTGACAGTTTCAGGTTGAAAAAGTTTGCCAAAACATTTTATGGCTAATGATTTACAGTGCGCCGCCAAGTGGGTTGTTATAAATATGGCAATATGGCCGTGCTTTGCATATGCCCAACCAGCTGAAAAGGACACTTAGGCACAGACCTGACTGGCGTCTAGATCTGGTTTTAAGCGCTACTTCAGGCACTTTCAGTGACACGCACAACCCCAAACCCAAACTCGAACCCAAACATTGTATCAAATTCTAATGCTGGAGACATTCAAACATGTTTGCTGCAAAACTATAACTTTGCCACAAATGTCTGGGCTCAAAGGCGTTGCAAAAGCAAAGTTTTCACGTAACGTTTTCCAGCCAAAAGTGGCGGGCATTGTGATATATGTATATTTGTGCTTATAAATATTTCGTATGCGTTATCCTTACAACCATTAAGGGATTTACTTAGCAGCCAAAATATAAATTTATGCATATTATTGAATACTCACAAACAGAACATAACACAATACAACAGAATAGAACAGAGTACAACAGAACAGAGCAGAACATCGATGAATGGCGTCTGTAAGCATTTTGTATCCTTTGGCACAAAAAGTGTTGCATACTTTCGAGCGCACTTGCATTTGAGCCAAAATACAGTGGATGAAGTATTCAATTGGCTTTTAAAGATGGAAAAATTGGTAATCTCATGTTCCTTTTTGCTTATTTTTATTGTAATTAAGTGTAGTTTTATATATTTAAGATAATTATATGAGTTGGATTTCATTAACCTATGGAAAATGGTCTACTAATCAAATGTAAAAATTTGAGAAATTACAGTTCTACCCATTCTGTATATTTTGACAAAAATCATTAGAGTTTCTCACTAAAAGGACAGTTTTTACGAAATTGCATTTTTTTTTTTAATACCTGCTCAATTTTTAGTTATTCTTGATCTTTTTTGCCTAGCTTTCTCTGAGAATCAATAGTTTGATTTGAGGTTTTTTAAATGTAGCTTACAATTTTTTAATTTTAGTTAAACGAAGGATATCTGATGCCCAATATGGACATAGGAGCCTCTGTGGATTAGTGGATAGTCCCGCCAAGCTAGAGGTGCGAGTTCGAATCCCGCTCATGTTGATAGGAATGAACCTCCTAGAGAAACAAGGTGTTTGCGTAGGATTTGAAATCCAACCTCATTTAAAAAGGGTCTTCAATGTAGAAAAAGGATTATAGTGCTTCGGGCATTAACCCAATAGAGGTTTTATGGCCATATAATAATAATAAACATTGAAGGGTATCTAAAGATACCTATTGTGGATGGTATACCAAGTTCTAAGTACGCCCAAATTTCAGCCACTGTGCCGTCAGGTCAAGAAGTCAAACAATTTAATGCAATGTTATTGTACTGATTCCTTGTTAAACATGCACAAAATCAATGCCAAAAGTCAAGCAAAACTAACTAACTAAATTTGTTTGTCTAACAAATACACTAACATACTAATACATGCATAGATACATGCCACATGGGTATATAGACAAGTCTGGCATTGCTCCTAAATGAATAATTTGATTTGTGCAAAAGTCAATTATATTGAGCCAAATACTAGATACATTTTAGACTCTGGCATTAATGCGAATACTTCTGGAAACAATGCTTTGTGGGGAATATAAAACAAAGAGCAAAGTAAACTTTTTGACCAAAACCAAGCCCAAAAAAACAGAACACAAACAATGTAAAGGCTTATCGGAGCATTTTCTGTCTTGAATCCCCTTTTGCTTTTGTAACAACTTCAATTGTTATTTATGTTTTTGTTTAAGCCCCTTACAGCTTTACAGTATGCATTTCAATTAGACCGTCTGTCCGTCTGTCTGTCCGTCTGTCTGTCTGCCCACTCTTTTGCTGTCTCTCTTCCACATTGGTTAAGTAAACATGGTTACTTCTGGGTCTACCCTCGTTTCAACTGGTTTTTACACAGTTTTTTCCCTGTGTTGGGGTTTGTCTGACATTCAACCGGCTCTTTTATGCTTTAATTAATAATTTGACTTGCAGAATTGACAAAAAAGACAGTAAAGACAGTAAAGAAATGTAACTGTCGGTTGAAATTCAATTAGCAAATCAAATCAAAATCTACAAGAAACATTTATAATAAATATTTATACAATATTTGTTTATAGAAGGCTTAGAAAATTGCAAAACAAATTATTTGTGTTGAAATTCGAAGAACTTTAAGCCAGAGTGTGGCCAATATAATATTCAATTTTGTTGTATATGTAAATTTGAAGTGTGGCAACTCCTTTACGACATGCAAAATGAGTGAACCCAGAGGAAAAAATACCCTAACCAGACGCATGTTGGGGTTGTCCTTAAAATGACTTAGGCATAGCATAACATGTTGGCTTGAAAAAGCCTTTAAAAAGAGGAAAAATACCCTAACCAGGCGTTTGTTGGGGTTGTCTTTAAAATGACTTAGACTTAAAAGGTCCTTAAAATGTTTGCTTGAAAAAACTTAAAAAAAGTTTAAGCGGTCTAAGAAATATACACATTCTGAAACTCGTAAGAAAGCTCTAGATAAAATAACTTGACTACCAAATAATCTCAGCTTATATTATAAACCTAATTTTTAAATATCTACCAAAGTTAATGTCCAATCGTAACGAAATTTTCAAGAATTCTCAGTTATGTATGAATTTAGCATACACCCAAGTTGGGAATCTCTAGCAATTTTAGTTTAGTTTCTTTGCTTACTTTGAACCATTTTTTGCATTATATTACTTCGGTGTTTAGGATGCGCCCGTTCTGAAAATTACAGTATAGTTTTATCTCAGGGTTATAAATATATAAACCTAAAATCAAATCATTAGGTTAATAAATGTTCGAACGGTATTATATTATTAAATTTACGTTAGATCATATTCGAATGAAAAATGTTGAATGACACATTGTGTCTAATGTCTATGAGCATCAACATAACAATTTTCATAGCTCTAGCATAAGAATTGTGACTGTTACACATATTTTATAACTTTCTAGGAAAGATATAAAGATATTTTGAGAAAAAGTAAGCTTTTTAAATTATGATAGTAAGATTTGGGCTAAAATTTTCAGGCTTGTAGCCAATTTCTATAGTCCTCAGCAGAATTTGATTGGTCAAATATCAAATCTTTAACGCTATACTGCAAAAATTACAGGGTATACAAATTTAGCACTTATTTTCTTGGCAAACGCAATAAGCAAATTAACAAATTTGAACTTTCATTTCGGTTTTGTGGCATTAAAAATTTCCTCCAGGGCGCACGTTAATCCAATTAAAGAACCATTAAAAGGCAAATATATTTTGTTTTTGGCCCCAATTTTGAGGCAAATCAATTTTCATAAATCGTAAAACAGAGTTTGCCTGCCATTTAGAAGGACATTCAACATGGTCTTTTCCCCCGAAAGCAAAAAAAAAAATACCCTGCTTCTTTCTGCCTTTGACTTTTAATGGTCATTCGGTGGCTGAACATAAATTGTGGCAGCCATTTAAACTGCTTTGGCCATTGTGAGCAGTCGAGCATGTGTATGGGTGAGCACACACACACACACACACTCACAGTACGTGTGTGTATCTGTATGTGTGTGTGTGAGTGTGGGTGTGCAATAAAACCGCAGTTGTTGCTTTTGTTGTGGCTCTTTGCTGCGCCTAAAAGCAGACATTGAATAAATTATTCAGCAGGACACGCTTCTGTTGGTTTTAAATTTGAGATTATTATGTGTGGGAGTGGAGTGTGTCCGTGTGTGTGAGTGTGTGTGTGCCGTGCTGGGCGTATGGGCGTTTGGGCGTGGTCAGTGGAGACTGCGGCTCGGACTGCTCATAAAACTGCAGCATAAATTTGCAATTCCTGCACGGCAAAACTGTAAGCGCTCTCTCATCTATTGGGGGTCTGGGGGGTGCCACGCATAAAAACCTAACTGTTGTAATTGTGCTGTAAACACGCAACTCAATGGCATTGTAAATGTGGCTGCCACTTGCCACTTGCCACTTGCCACTACTTGCCACGCCCCCACACCAGCGACAAGTGATCGTTCTGCATTGCGGCACAATTTAATTTATGTATGTGGTCGGCTTGCTGATTTCTCTGCCGGCCACTGTTGCTACCCCTTTTATTTTTATTGACCATTACAATTGGGCTCTCCTAGAACCAATCCACCCCACATAACAACTTACTCACACACACCCACACCATGTTATATGGCATAATTTGGCGTTCAAATGGGCCTCAAATTGCTGGAAAATTATGTTACCAGCAGAAGGCTTTGCTCTGTGTCAAAAATGTAGCATACTTTCGAGGGCAACGCTTTCGGCGCAAGTGATTGTGCAGAATTTATTGTTATTATAGAAAATTTGCTAACTATTTATGTCTGATTTCAATTTGTGACTATTCTATATACATCTACCATATATGCCAAGTGGTTAAACACTTGATTTTAATCATATTTAAGCGCTATATAGCTGCTTCAAGACAGGAAAACGCTGTCAAATCCCAACTCTTTATCTGTAAAGTCAAAAATATGCAGTTCTCCAAGGCTTATTCAAATATATATAAAAATTCTTACCACAAATACCCTGTAAATAAATCGCAAAACATTTAAAATATGCCTTTAGCCTCAGTTTAACCTGGACAATCTCCACAAATATGCTACCCACTCTGTTGCTCATTCACACAATTTCTCATCAAATCCCAGGAAAATGGCTGCCTTATAAACACAGTGCAACGTCAACTTTAATTTAATGCAGTTCCTTCATCTTCTTCTTCTGATTCTTGGTCAGGGCTGCACCTGGTCGGCCATGAAACTGACTCGAAATACCTTCATTGCCGCTGCAGGTTTGAGGGCTTATAGAATTTTCCCTGCTCCACAAGGTGCGCCCGAGATAGCGAAGGCAACTGAAGGCAAACTGCGGAAGTTGGTGAAACATTGTTAAAGGAAGCACAACTGGAAAGGGAAAGGGGAAGAGGAAGAGGAAAATAGACGCAAAGTGCAAGCTCCCTGCCTCCGAAACAAGGACAAAATTCAAGCTCTTGAGGGCGTGGGAATTATGAACAGGCGGAAATTCGCGTGGGTCAAGTGAGGTTCTACTTAGTTCGGGGTCAATATTTGTTTTGGATTATTTTTACTCAAACTTTACTTGTTGCTTTAATGTTTTCGCCATAAAAATTTGGGAAGCTTTTAAGCTGGAAATGATATATGTATGACTCTGGAAAGCCAACAGCATAAAATGCTAGTGAAAGTAAGATTTTGATCTGAAAATACTGACAATTATTTTTCAAGTTTGATAGTGAAAAAAAGAAGAAAATCTGCCTTTCAACCAGGCTTTAGAAGCAAATAAATTACATTTTATAAGAGAAACAAAAGACGGCAAACAATATGTTTTATGTTGAAGTTCAAATACCCTTACAAAGACTTGGTGTAGAAACATTTATCTTGACGTATTGTATATATATAAAATATGTTTTTTAACGAAGCAAATCTCATCTATATACAAATACTGACTTTGGTCTATTAAGGCTAAATTTAGGAGAACATTTCAAGATAATATTACCTCAATGAAAAGAATTTATGAAGGTGAAGAATAAAAGTTTTAATAAACTCTTTTCGAAAGAAATAGAACAATTAATTTGGTTAAATTATATGCATAGAAAGCAGACCCGTCGATCTTCCAAAGTTTCCTTTTGGAGAAAAAAACAAATCGATTGCGTCTACTCAGTAATTCTTTTTTAAATCGGCCTTATGGGACCACTATAGAATACAACGCGGTTCTGCCTATATTTTTCAAGCTATTGCTTTCAAAATTGAGACACACATAACTTGTAATATTATCTATCAATCCACTAAATTTTAGAAATATCGGACCACTATATCAATAAGCTGACATACAAATAAGAGCCGATCTTCACATATTTCCCAGGTGTTTTAAATCCATTTAACATGAGTTCATGAAATCCCCTTGTTTCACAACTTACACAGATCGACTCAAAAATTTGGAACACCCTTGGTTAGTGTATGGAAATATGCATTTAACGGAAGATATATGCGTGTAGAAAACATGTTACAGTCTGTTCCCTACTTAAATGCCGACATCTATCAACTGAATGACTTTAAGTGGTGGTCACTTGGTCTCTTCCTACGCCCCCCAGCTCTGTCTCTGCTCCAGTCTCTGCCTCTGTTTCTGCCTTATAAAATAACACAATAAAATGCAGCAAAATTCTTGGCAAACATTTCCGTTTTTAAACAGACTGAAAGTATTTTAGTATTTTTTTGGATTTCTCCTATTTTTCCTATTTTTCGTATATATTTTATGATTTTAATTGTGCTCTTGCTCTATGTATGTATGGGTAGCTTGTGAAATATTTAACACCGAATGCGCTCCGTAATTTCTATTTTGTTAGCGAACCCGAAAGGAGTGGAAGAAGAAGCAGTGCATATCCTAGCAAGTCCTGGCTCTGACTTGGCAGATCCTTTAAACTGGGTCAGCATGTGCGAGTGCTGTTTGCGTTTTGTTGATAGCAATTTAATGAATTTTTATTGCACAATATTTAACCAAAATAATTTCGCTGTATTTTATGTCAAATAAATGTTGTCGGCTTGCCACTTTCGCACACAAATGCCAAACGCTTGCGGCTTGGCAAAAGGATATTCCTCGCAGGATTCCTCCGAACAGCATGCAATTTATGGGCGGAGAAGGAGTACCCAAGCAGGTCTATTTAAGGGTTTATTTGGACAGAGTTGATGGGATTTTAAAGAGCTGCAGGAAGGGAATTAAGGATTGTTGATATATGAAGATCGTGAGTTGAGTATAGACGACAGTTCCTTAGCTGAAAGTGTATATAATTATACTCTTTTCAATGAAAAAAGTACATTCACTTTGAAGGAAACGTCGTAGACGCCCAAACATTCCGAATGTTCAGGAGTACCTAAGAAATCGATTGAGTCATTTGTCAGTCTCTCTGTCCGTCTGTCTCTCTGTCCGTCTGTCTGTCCGTCTGTCTGTCCGTCTGTCTGTCCGTCTGTCTGTGTGTCCGTCTGTCCACCTGTCTGCCCGTCTGTCCACCTGTCTGTCTGCCCGTCAGTTTGCCCGTCTCTCTGTCATTCTTTTGTTTTGCGTCAGCACATTTGTCGGATCGGACCACTATATCATATAGCTTCTATATAATCGTTAGGAGTCGTCCAGTGTATAACGCACGGTCCCGCCAAACAAGAGATGCGAGTTCGAGTCCCGCTTATGCCTCCTAGAAAAACTAGGTTGTGGCGTAGGATTTGAAATCCACCCACGTAAAAAAAGTTTTTCAGTGAAGGAAACCAGAAATAAAAGGAAAATAGTGCTTCAGGTTTTGACGCGAAAGTGTTGTTATGGCCATATAATAATAATTCTAGATAATCATAAATCGGTTTTGCCCATGTTTCGCAGGTTTTCCAACTAAAATGACTGAAATTTGCCATACCTCCGCTCCACAAAATTTCATAAGGATCGGATTTCTATATCATACAGCTGCCATATAACCAACAATCGGATTGGCCCATGTTTGCCCAAATTTGGGCGCTGTACCTTCGAAAAGAGTATGAAATCTTCGGCGCGTCAAAAAGATCCATCCTAACTTGTTTTTGCATAAACTATTTATGATGATTAACACATTGTTTTGAAGTTTAAATACCATTTGCTACACTCCAATTATCTGTCGTCGTAACTCTTTGAAAGCTCTGTATGATTGACAGACCTGACTCCCGACTGTTCTATGATATATTCCGGCTAATATATGACCCGGCGCATGGTTTCAAGTGCGCAATTTTTACTTTTGCAGCACCTGAGATTCAATTTTAGATAAGATCCTACGAGGGCTGATGACAAAATGCAATGCACATAAAGCGCACTATAAGTAGAACCGGCGAGCTCTTTGTTATCAACCTCGAATCATAATACGAACACACACAGATACACACTCACACAGATACACACACACACACTATGCAAACAGTGCAACGAAACGACATTCCACTTGAGCTAAGGTCTGATAATAAACACTGATAGGGGACACAAGGGGCTTGGCGTTTCCTATGAATAACCAAGCCAAGCCGTAGACAAGAGAGCCAAAGTCAGCTCAGTTAACTCGGATTCTCCGGGGAGCCAATCTCACGTGCGCAACTTATCAGTGATGACCCGCGATGTGAAGTGTCGTCGCCACCAACCCCCCCCCCCTTCCTCTCCCCCTCCCTCTGTGGGGCAAGTCTCCACACCCTACAGAATTTATGAATGGGCCAAACACGCAAACTCAGGTCCTGAGCCAATAGTCATAAAACCTAATGGAACTGCCAACTGGGCTTGATTAAATACTCAGCTTTAACCATATTTACTTAACTCGAAGTCAACAGATTTTTGATAATATTTGTACCAAGTGGAGAATTTGACCATTTGAAAAAGGGGTAAAATTTGGTACAAATGTTTGTTATAGGCAGATAGTTGCATGGCAGACCTCATAAAGTATATATAGACTTAATCAAATCCATCAACAGCGATTATAATAACGAGATCATTCAGACGGCACAAACCTGTTTATGTATCGAGTTTTATTTCCAAATTTTGCCACATTTTTCCGATTAATATTCAAATTTTTTGACCATTCCCCCATATACGATTTTTTGGTGCAAATTGCCCCAAATTTGGGGCATATGGGGATAAATATTATAAGATGCAGAAAGACATTGGCTCTGTAGTGGCGCATGTAGAGATTATACAGAAAGCAGCAAACATATCCCATTATGAACTCACGAATTTTCAATAATAGTATATGATTTCTTTTAGTTATTATGCATTTTTGAATATATTTGGGCTTATGTTATGCAACATATTTTTTTCAACCCAATTTGATCACACAAAAACCATAGGGAAGTCTATAAATTGTGCAGTTCTGAACATTAAAATTTAAATTAAATCTTATTCATTTATAATCAGCTTATAAAACTGTCCCGAAAGTTTCAAAACGGTTGGATTATAAACACGAAAGTTGTGGAAAATGGGCCAATGTTGAAAAATTTGAAAAATGTATTTTTTTAACCTTATCAGAGTGTGTATGGATGTTGTATTTGTTTAAGATAATGCGGAACGCAGATCAGAGTGTCTTTCAGTCGATCACTGTAAGTCTGATCACGATAGTCTGATTTAATCAATCAAATTTTTCAAAATAATGAAATGACATAGTTCAATGAGTACAGTTCTATTAAATATATTATTCAATGGAAATGAAAATTATAATATCGCTTCCAAATTTTCTAGTCTAAAACTAAATAACATCTCAGATCCAAGATCTAGCAAAATAACGCCATTATTCCTTCAGATCACTTAGGCATATGCAATATAATTTGGCTATTTTATCATCTATACAAGTGGAGTCTTCTTTATATGAATTCGTGCGACTTATAGTCTCCACGTCGACGCCCACCTCTCCGGTGATATTATTAAAAACTACCGTTGCAAAGAAGTCGGCGTCATTTTGATCCACTTTAAATTTGGTGTGATAGAAGGTCTCCTCTATTTGCGGCAGTTCGGCATGAAAAGACAAATCCAAGCCGATCTTTATCTCGGTTCTGATTATATGATGCAGGCTGAGATTCGCACAGAGACTACCGAAATTCCTATTCCAAAGATAATTATTGATTTCATCAATAACACCATATGCTATGCGATCGGCCCATATATCATTGATATGCTTATAAGGCTGACAGGTGCAATAATGTTCGATAATGCCAGCTTCGGAGCACGAACGATTCTCGTCCACGGGATAAAATAAGGATTGGCAATTGACGCAATCGCTGGCCTTGGGCAGGGGCGGAGTATCGGTGGGATTACCAATCTCTATGATATGTTTCAGCGTATTGTGCAGATCGTAATTTGAGGTGAGGCGATTACGATTGTCCTTTAGAGCCTGGGCATACTCGGGATATTGTGCTCGAAACCAAGGTGGCAAATAGATGAACAACATGGGCAGTCGATCCTCCAGAAATGCACTGGACAAATAAACCAAGTCACCGAAGCGTGAACCATGATCCGAGAAGAATATCACAATGCTCTCTTCCAGCACACCATCCGTCTCAAAGTCCTCCAGGTAACTGAGTATTAGGTTCTCCATTTTCGATGGCATAAAATCGCTATCATGACTGAAGCTACTTGTCCAGAACAAGCCCCAAATGGGCTGCTCGTGGATGTAACGTCTGGTAAAATCCCGACAATAATCATAGATATAGCTACACTGCACCCGACGACCGATGCAGTAATTGAAATGGCAATCCTCACATTTCCAGGTGCTCATTTCATTCTCAAAGGCTTTCAGAAAAGGTCTATGATAATAATCGGTGGGTGGTTCGAAAAATCCGGGTTTTAAATAATTGAAAGTATTTATGGAGCAGGTATCCTCTGCATAGGCTGTCAAATAGCCGGCATCCTTCATATACTTCCAGATGAAGGGCACGCGATCCAAACAACCAACATCATCCGTATCACAGACTTCCTCCCGCAGTGTATCGGGGTTATAACCACTCAGCACAGCCATCAGATTTGGAAAGGTGTTGTCTTCCACCTAGGCAGTTGTTCTATTAGTATTGCTTTGATCAGGATCAGTATAGAACTTACCTTATTATAACCCTGTAGCTCATGCCAACCGCTGCGTATTAGGAACTTGTAGACTTTGGGCATGGTGCGTCTCAAGTTGATTCTGGACATGCTATCGATGCCAAGCATTATAACACTAGGTTTACGTGGCGTAGAACTAGTTGGGTTTTCCGGGGATTTGTATTGAATCAAGGCATATGCATCGGTCTGTAAAATGTTGGAGGAATTGGCTGCCTCGTAACAGGATAATATCATACCCTCCACATGCTTAGGCACTACATAGCCATGACTGAAATATACACGTGGCAATAGGCTATGGAAGGGAAAGATATTGAAAAGATATAGATTTTTAAATTTGTTGCAAAGAAAAGTTTTAATTCTTCCAAGTAAGTGTGCACCTTCGGTGTGGTTCCTCAAGACTAAATCAATCGAAACTAAGTGGTTTTACCATGTCTATCGTTTTATCTTTATTGCAAAACTAAACAAGACAAGTTACAGGTAACACCACTGTGAGATACCCCTTTTATAACTGCAAATATCTCATGTAGACAAACCTACATGCAACCGCAGCTAGTATAGTTTAGTTCTTAAGTGATATAAATCATTTTTTACTTTTGACCATTTTCAGCAACTTCGGCATCAATTAACTTCCGTGTTTATCAACCGAACGTTCTGAAATTTTTTGGATAGTTTTTTGACATTGTCATATATGCACAAACTACACCTCAAATCATTATCTTAAAAACTTCAGATTTTATGGAATATTCTTAAATTTTCGAGAGATCATATTGGGTTGAAAAAAATTTTGAATGTCACTTTCAATATAGTCTCTATGTGCACCCACATACCAAATTTCATAACTCAAAAACAATAATTGTGACTGTTATAAATATCTCAACACTTTCTGGGGAAATGGATTTTAACGATTGTTAAATTTAAAACAATCCATATAAAAATAATATAAATTGTAATTACTCATTGTAGCTGTCCCGTTTTGCATTTCTTGTTATATCCTGATAATAACAATTGTAATTCAAAACTTTAGAACCAAGTAATTCCTTAGCCACATCCTCATTGATATGCAGAACATAAAGCTTTCGATTCCGATCAAAAACGGGTCGAATCAAATCCGATTGATTGGAGCACGTCTCAAATGTCTGTGGCTTGTAGATTTTCATAGCTTCCTCGTCGAATGGATCGATATAGGGTATTTTACATTGCGGATTATCGACGTAAAACAAAGGCTTGTTGTCTTCGGAAAACGGAACAAGTTTCTCGGCAAGTTTTACGGGTTCAAACTTGGGACGGCGTAAATGTAAGACCCGTATAGTGCGCACTGTTAGATAAAATATCGTATACATGCTAATGACAAAGATGAGGCTACGTTTGAATCGGGAAGGTGCAAAGACAGAACCGGAATACATGTTGTGAAACTGACGATAGTCTAGGCGAAACTGAGGAGCTACGTTACGGGCAGACTGATAAATATATTCGTGGGAGCCGTGCTTATCAGCGGAACCATCAAAAATGATGTACATACATGCCGGAGTTGTACGGTTATTAACAACATGTCCGGCGTTACGCAGATAGAAGAACAACCGGATTCGGAAGCGCATCCGTAATCGGCACCAGTTCACAGAGATTCCCAAAAAATGTATGCCAATTTCCAATATCCTACATGTTTTTTTTTTTCTGGAAATTTTTGTGCTTAATAGAATTACTTTTATAAATTATTTTTACATAAGTTCTTTTATCTAACAAAAGAAGATAAGATCAAACTTTGTTCAAATTTAACAGACAAAAGAAGTTGGTACGAAGAACTTGTTTTTAAAATGTTTTTTTTAATTATATATACGTAAGTAAGGTCAGTAATTTTAGAAAGCGCCATACAAGAGATGGGCTCGTGGGTTCGAACCCCACTTAGGTAGAGAGCATAACCCTGCTAGAAAAACTAAACTAGGTAGTAATACAGACATATAGTGATTCGGGCTGTGGCCCGACGGGGTTGTTATGGCCATATAATAATAATAAGGGGAGTACTTATGACAAAAATTTAAGGATCTTAAGCGTAATATGCAGGCATGACATCGAAATTCTATACTCTCTTTGGCTAGCTCATTTTTGAGTCTTCTAAAATGTAGGGCATATTTCAAATAAAACTGAAACGGGAATATTTTTTTTTTTAACTTTTAAAGATTTTAAAAATTTACAAAACTAACGATACAACTTTAGCCTGGACTTAAGCCAGAAGACGTATTGTTTCTTATACTTTTAAGCAGTGTTTCATTTTAGCCAATTTCAGCACCCTCTTATAAGACGCCATAGAGTTGCCACTCAGCTGGCATTGAACTGACAACCTATAAATAAAGATGGCGCTTGACGCACAGCAGCGCCATCATTCAACATGTGCAGGAACTGTGGTATTAATTTAAATTAGTTATTTATATAAAATAAGCATAATAAGCCCATATAATTTATAACAATTTGATATAAATGCAACTGGCTTGTCATTTTGTCTTATATACAGTCATTTTGGCATTTGTTGTGCCACAAAAATATACCAACTGTGTGGTATTTTGTGGCGTTGACGCAACGGTCACACTGTTCATGTTTTAGTTGATATTTGAGAAAATTTGAGCGTGTCTGCGCGTGTTTTGCGGTGCGTTAAAAAAATTATTAAAATTTCAAAGAAATGTTGTTAAATTCAACGAAAAGTAAACAACGCAATTGGAAAATCCCTAAATTTGCTCAGTAAAAAAATATTAGCTTAAAAAGCCGTATAAGAGGAGTGGCAAGAGGCAAAGCAAAGGCAAAGGCAAAAGGGGCAAAGAAAATAAGAAAAAATATCCTTTGGCCGCTCGAAGCAAACGCAGTTCGAATGAAAGTGAAATGTTAACAAAATATAACAAATATTTCTATGTGTGTGTGTGTGTGTGTGAGTGAGTGTTGTTTTTGTTGCAAAGCGAGTGAAATGTGCAGCATGCAACATTGCGTTGTGCAGTGAAAAGCCAAAAGCAAAGTGGAAAATAAAGAAGAACAAACAAACCAAACAACAACAACACAGACGCAACGCAGCGTGTGCAAGCGAGAGGGCGCGAGAGCAAGAATAACCAAACCACTCTCTGCTGACGTCGCTGCCGCCGCTGTTGCCGTTTTGGTGTCGCATCGCTCTGCCAACGCCGACGCCGCCGCCGCCGCCGCCGCTGCTTGCAACAAATTATCGTTTAATTTCTTGCCATTTCTGCGCCGGGTGCAAGCGGGTGACTTGGACGACGGAAGAGCCACCACCACCACCACCAGCCGCCCCTCTCGCCCTCTGCTCGTTTATCAGCCGCCATTTGATAATTGACAACTTCCTCCCCCTCGCGTCGCGCCACCGCCCCAGCTAAAGGTAAGTCAAGTCAAGCGCCGCCCCCACAAAGCGCCAAAGCCAAAGCGATGAGTTGACCCTCGCAAAGATTAAGTTGGAAATGAAATGAAACAAAACAAAACACGTTTGCCAACGTTCGCCAATTAAAGTTGCAGCACTCGAAAAAAGTATCCGGCGCGCCGGCTGCTGCAGCGTTTCAACGCGCCGCACAGTGGTTGCAAACCGACACTTTTTGCGCAAAAATAGTTTTCAAATAGTTGGGGTAGTCCTTAGGAAACTACATGCAATTTTTGAGTTATTCAAATTTTTTTAACTAGAAAACTGTTTATACAACAGTCTGTTTGTTCCAAAGTTAATATTAATTTTTGAATCAATTTTTATCACTGAAACAGGTTTTCAAATCCGAAAACTACACAATCTGTCCTATAAGAAACAACCACTTTCAATAGCTGCTTAAATTTCCTAAAATAACTAAAAATGTTATCTATTTTTTTCATCTGCTCGGCGTTCTTATATGCAATATATACTTTTAGGACTCTGTTAACACAACGCTTCAATTCCACAAATTCATTGTAATAATCCAGAAAAGTACAAAAATTCAAAAATCCAAAAAATTTTGGCAAACAAAAATGTAAGAAGTTTTTTGTACAAAAAGTATACTAAGAACAGATATAAAAAAACTATACTTTTCATAGTAGATCTTTAATTCTTACATAAAGGCAATATTTGTATAGCAGAAATTTCCCAATAGGTCTTTCATAGCTCTGCGCAGAGGTTAGAGTTTAAAGAAGTGCAAAAAAGGTCCCCAATTAATTAAAGTAGAGGATCCAAGGAATGGTTAAAATTTGCCAAATAAAACTGTTTCGAGTACTTAAGATTCAAACCACTGCACAATGGTTAGAACATATCTGTTTTTATCCACAAAAAGCTTACAAATAGTTATAACAATAAAGAAAACGAATACCATTTTTATTATTTCCAAAATTTCTATATCTTCTTAATATACTGTATTATTTTGATAGACACTTAATTAATTTATTTTTACATATCTTCGCTGATTTTAATCTGCGAAATGTAAGATCTCGTTTAACGCTTTTTTTTTCATTGTGAAGAGCAAAAGTGTTGATTTGCATTTCATGGATTTCATGATTAATCTCTAATATTATTATACTCTTTTCAAAGTCTATAATTTACATTTAAATTTTGAAATCCGAAAGACTATTTGATCTTTGGAATAACATAGTACTAAGGCTTGTAATGCATAGAAAGTAGCGTTGTTTTATCGTATGGCGGATTATCCCATATGCCATATATTCTAAAAGCTATCACATTTAAATGGAACATATACTTAAGGTTCTTTATTATCTATTGTTCCATCAAATTTCAGTATTTTTGGTCAAAAAAATACTGAAGTTATGCAGTTTTACAAATCTCCTACCTTTAGTTTCCTAGGCCGCTCGCACGGTAATGTCACATATTTGTTTAAGTTTTGAGTTCAAATCGCCCTTGGGTCAAAGAATTTGTATTCCTTAAAACTATGCTCTATATATAGTATGTTCTTTTTGGTCTTTTTATTTGGTTTTTGGTAAAATTTTATTGTAGTTTTGGCCAAGGTGCGCGCTATTCAAAGCCAAACGAACCGAGCAAAACTTATTACAAAAGCCATCATATGAGCGCTTGGGTGTACTTAGGTGTGTGTGTGTGTGTGTGTGTGTGTGTGTGTCTGTATGTGTGTTGGTGTGTGTGTGTGTTTGAATTGGCCATAGTACACCTACCTAGGAGAGAGGCGCGTACTTTAAATATTTTATGTAACTCCACACAAAGTTCTCAGTTTGTGGTACAATTTTTTATCTATAAATATACCAGTATTTTCCCTCTTTTTTTGTTGTGGTTTCAATTGTTGTTGCTGTTGTTGTTGTTGTTGTTGTTGTTGCCCTTTGCCGGCAACTTTATGAAATGTAAGCACAACAATGCCAGCGCTGCCACGCCCCAAAAAGCTTTAACAGAAGGCTCGAACGGATCGCGTGGCATGGGTTAATCTGCGCAGACAAAGCGCCGACAGCGACGCGACGTCTGCAACAATTCTGGATGATATCAACAACAACAACAACACCAACAACAACAACAACAACAACAACAACAACAAGCATCAACACTATGCAAAAGCTTCACTAGAAATGGCAATGAATCAGACACCAAGAAAAGCCAAGTAAGCACGCCCTTTACATGCAAAGAGTAGACCTAAAGATACCCTGTAATCTGCTGTTATCTTTAGTGACTTTGAAAAAAGGGCTTATAAGGTATCAATTAGGAGTAATCTGAAAAAATACTTCAGTTTCCATTGTCTTACATACGAAAACATCGATATTCATCAACCTCTTATAGGAAGGAGCCAGATATAACGGGTAAAACCGGCCGATCTAGGAGAAACTTCACTCAGCAAGCCAGAATATTAGCACAGATACGGAGAATTATGGTCGATGATTTATATTCTATTCTGTCTGTAGAAATATACACCATATTCTCAGACCTCAGATCAACGATTGATCTGAATTTAAAGAACCTTTTTGGTATTATAATCTATAATCTATCTTTTCTAACAACCGCTGAGCTCTACAACTAACTTCAAGAGCTGCAGCAATCGTTGGTTTTTTCCATCTTATCAATGTAATGCTCTACAAAGGATGTCAAATAAGGACCTAATTGTGACATAATAAAAATCTTTTAAATAGGTTCAAGCCCAAAAAGTCATTAGTAACAATTCTAATACTTCAAGGAAAACACTCAAACCCAACAAGCCTTGACTTTTGAAATGATTTTATGACTTCCCAAAAATCTGCACCAACTAAATTCAGTACCAAACTAAGACCTTTTCCTAAATTCTCCGTTACGGGGTATAGAAACTGAAATGACTCTGCCATAAATTGCAGTGGAATTCGGTTTAACGGTTTTGTTTGTTACATTTGGACGTTTGCGCAATTGACGTAATTGCCGGGCCCGGGTAGGCAAAGGGAGGGAGAGCGACAAGCCCAGACCCAGACCCAGAACCAGACACACTACACATGTATTTTTTTCCCACTTTGTAGGGATGTCTGCCTATAGCTCCTGGCGCGGTCGCGCGCTCCCTACAATATTCAAGCTCAAGAGCAACAACACACCGTCAGCTGGCGCTCACCGGTTGGGTCTGGAAGCGGGTCTGGGCCCGGGACAGGGACCGGGACAGAGACCCAGACCGAGGCAGAGGCAGAGACAGAGACCCGTTTTCTCTCGGCCTTTTCATGAATTTACATTTTGCATATTTTCATTTGCATTTTGCGGTTGCCGTCAACATGAATGGCGTATTTTCCACTTTTCTATGTCGCCTTTTGCGAGCAATTTTCATAATTTTTCATGCTACGCTGCGCTTTCGTCAAAACTTGCCGCTAACGAATTATTTAATGAGCTTTAAAGCTGCCCCAAAAGCTGGTCACAAAAGACCAGAAGAAGCCCCAACTGCGGCTCAAGGAAGATTTCACGCTCTGTGCGAGGTTAGACAGACTTACCTTGTGTCAAAAATGTAATGTCTAAATAGTCTTTTACCCTGTAAAGTAAACCCCATTGGACCTAATGCACATTAACCAAAGATTTTACCTTGACTGAAAAGGTCTTTATGGGCTTTTTCGCGCCGAAATGTCTTTAAGTTTTCTTTTCTTTCTCTAAAGAGGTAAATTGTATTCCTCGTAACATCCATTTAGGCTTTGAAAATACAAATAAAGCCACACGGTGCCGGATTCGATGAATATGGGAGTTGGTGGATAACACCTAAACCTTAGAAAATTGAAAAGATACAAATTATCTTTATCCTAAGGGTGATTTGAGTAGACATTTGGCACAACCCTCTGCGAAATGTGCGAAAGTCTCGTACCTAAGACAACTTCCATTCAAAGTAGGAGGATATGAAGAGAAACGTTGCGTAACATCGGTATTTATATTACGATTCTTTTGAAATTTGGGGGAATAGAAGATAACAAAGAAATCTAAGGATTGGTAAAGTGGCGCAGTAGTAGTAGTAGAAACTGAGGCCTTCAGACTGTGACAGGTCATGATCTAGACCTCTTCGGCGGGACAGTGGTTAGATATCAATGCAATAGCTTTAAAAATATGAATATAAGGGGCAAATCGACTTTGTTTGATATTGTGATCTGATAGATAGAGATGGCCCAAACAATTTATTTTACCTCTTGGAGTTCTCTGATGCCTCTTTCTCTTCGATAAGTTTCTCCCAATTATTAGTCCAAAAGAAACATCGTTTGGAATCAGTGTACCATATCTGTCTCTGCCTCTCACGCTGTACCTATGTCTGGCAATTTATCCAAACCTCAGGCAATTAAATTTTCATTACACACCCGAAACCCAGCCTGGAATTGGCCAACGCAGCAGAGCATTAAAATTTAACCACAGAGCAGATCCTGTGGCTGCAGCAGCACTTAAGGACATGGCTACAAAATTAATTGAATTGAGATACATTTTCCCTCTTCTTTTTTTTCAAAAAACTGCCGACAGGCAGAAATATTTATAATATTATTAGCATGTCCTTGGCTGGCGTTTCTTTTTTTCCTTTTCTGGTTTCGGCTTCCTTTCGGAGTCCTTTAATGTCGCAAATGCACGCGAACCAGGATAGCGCCTGGTCCCTGAGTCATGCTGCTGAGCTCTGAGGAGTGTGCAAATGGCACAAGTCATAAACCCAAAATGGTTTGGGTAGTTGTTATCTACTGGCCCAGGGTCAAGAGCTCTGCCTTATAGACAACCCGCTGACTTTTCCTGGCTGCCTGGAAAAACACTTCAAAAGCCGAGTGCCCTCTCACAACTTCATGTGAATTGTTGTGTGTGTTTGAGTGTGTCTCTGTGTGTGTGTGTTAATGAGCGGCACTTGTGCATCATACTTAACCCATGTTAGCCCAAAACACCAAAAAAACCGCGCAAAATGGGCGTGTCAAATTGCTCAGGTAACATTTCGGTCGTCTACACATTTTACGAGCACTTGACAACTCTATAAACAGTGCGCTTATCGCTCTTGACACTCTTCACCTTCAGGCTATGGCCACAGCTACAGCCGCAGCCACGCCCACGCCCACATGTACCTTCACCTACGCCCACGCCTACGCCCATGTCAGCTCATATGACTGCAATATTAACACTTTAACCGCAATTTTCACACGGCTTTTCAGCTGCGCAGTTTCCATATCGCATTGCTTTAAGTCCCCCCTATTTTTTTGTTATTTGTTATTTTTTTCTTAAGCCCCGTCAGACGTCCCCCCCAAAACCCACCGCCCTCCTAGAGACTGTCAGATACATAAATAACGCCTCTTCCAGCTCAAAGAAATATGGCAAAAGGAAAGCAATGCAAGTCCATTGCCTCAAAATAACAGCCAGACAAAGTTTTTCCTTGAGGAAAGAAAAAAGCAGAAGAAGAAGAAGAAGAAGAAAAGTTAAGAAAAGCCAAAAGCAGTATAAGAAGGAAAGTACCGTTGCCAAGCCAATCGAGACTTTGTCTACTTTTATATTGTCTGACCTTAGTCGAGGATATAATTGTTGTGATTTGTTGTTGGAAGCGAGCGGCATGTTAAAGCTACGCGCTATGAATAGTATCCTCTTTATCTATATATAACTCGGCCTCAAATCGAGGAAAATGTTAGCATGTAAAGTGAAAAATGCTCTACACAGGTATATTTCAAACGTTCATAACTCACCCAAAACTGCACCGATTTGGACTTGTTATACCATTTTGTTCAACTTTTTTGAATTCAATTCTCTCCTCATTTAAATTTTATTCATTTCGTAAAAAAATTTTTTTTCGGAAAATTGAAAATTTTTTGAAAATTTAAAACTCAAAATTTTAGTTTTTTTTCGATTTCTGTGATCAAAATTAGCATAAAAAACTATTTTAAAACTTCAGCAAATGAGTTTCATTTTTGACCCAAAAATCGGCCTGAAATCGACCAAAATTTTGACATGTAATTTGGAATATGTCCCATATGAGAATATTTCAAACGTTCATAACTCAGCAAATCCTGCGTCGATTTTGATTTGTTATACCATTTTGTTCATGATTTTCAAATCCAAGTCGTGCCTCTTTCAAATTTTATTCATTTCGTAAAAAAAATTTTTCTTGATTTTTTTCGATTTTGAAGTAAGGGTCCCCCCTGTGTTTTGAAAATTTAAAACTCAAAATTTTAGTTTTTTTCGATTTCTGTGATCAAAATTAAGATAAAAAACTATCTTAAAACTTTTTTTGTCAGATAAGTTTTATTTTTGACCCAAAAATCGGCAAAAAATCCAGTAAAATTTTAACATGTTAAGTGAAAGTTGCCTCATGGGGGTATATTTCAAAAATGTCATAACTTTTCCAAAACAGCACCGATTTTGACTTGTTATACCATTTTGTTCATGATTTTTGAAGCAAATTCGCTTTTAATTCAAATTTTGTTCAATTTACGAAATTAATTTTTTTCTACCTATTTTGGATTTATAAGTAACACTGCAATATCAATATCTTGCACTTTTGACAACAATGTTGGGTTCTCAACATAATCTCAAAAACGTACTGCTAATCTTGACACTATCAAACAAAGGTCATCTAAAACATTTTTGGGAATTTTCTTTAAAATTTCTGTTGTGATTACCTCATTTCCTTAATCACAAGAGATTTTAACAACTGTTACGACCTTGCTCGAAGTTTACTAGTAAACAGATTGGGACACGACTGATTAGATTAGGATTAACATGAAATTGTAGTACTTTTATATTAAACTTAAGAAGCTAACATTGAGTTAACATCATATAAGTTTAGATTTCATTCATTATTTCTTTCATTATCTGCTAAAAGTTTACCATGCACAAAAACTATTATAATTTCGTATATTTGCCAATTTTTAACTCGCAAGTTCCACTACAAATCCAAAACTTTTCAAATTTAAATATTTGTGCTGAAACACCATAAAATAGCAATGCCAATTTGTTTATACACATCAAAGTGTCGACATGTTCCAACTATTTCTTCAGAAGTTGTGACATGCGACAGTGCTCTGGCTCTCGGGAAAGCCAATATAAGTGCTCAAATTCCTTCTGGAAAAACTATAATAATACTTATACGTATTATATATTACATTTTCCTAGCCGAAGCATACGAACTTCATGCCAAGAAATGGCTAAAAAAAACTTTCCATTGCAAAGTTTTTTTCTGCTGCAACTTGCAAGTTGTCAAAATTGCTTTGACGTTTTATTAGTTTTCGACAG
>JBANCY010000170.1:0-29058 GCA_037040045.1 Phorticella flavipennis | reverse complement strand
TTTCCATTGCAAAGTTTTTTTCTGCTGCAACTTGCAAGTTGTCAAAATTGCTTTGACGTTTTATTAGTTTTCGACAGACCCGCAGCTAGCTGCACTCCAAACAATCCACATCATCATCATCATCATCATCATCATCATCCACTGGCTCATCATCATCATCAACTGCAACAAGCAAAAGATAGCAAAAAAGATAGATAGTCCAACAAAATTTACATAACATCATCAGCTGCTTGAAATATTGAAGGATGCTCAAAGCGTTGCAAAGTGTGGCAGACAACCGACCCGACCCGACCAACCCGAGCATTCCGTCCAGCCCATCCAATCCGTCGCGCCGTTCCATGCCGCACTTCACTTTTCGACGGCGCTAAAAATAACAAAAACAAACGCAGCCTCCTCAGCCTCGGCTGACCAAAGCGAAATGAATACTCACATTCAGTATGAATACATTCATATATATTCGAAAATAGTTTGTGGCATGTCAAAAAGCCAGTGACCGCATTAAATTTTTCTTTCTTTCCCCAAAAGAAAAAAAAAAAAAACGAGAAGACTGAAGCTTTTTGGAACAATTCCAGGCAATCCGGCATTGCCTGAAAACCGACACGATGACGTTGACCGGGCCCGGGGCCCTAACCATAGCCAAGAGTTTTACGTGGTAGATTTCATTTCGGAATACGCTTTTATGATGGGCATTATAAAATTGCTGTGGGATTTGTAATGTAACGAGGCGAAAGAGTTAAGTTGACTGAACTGGAACCTTGTTCCAGGTGAGCAAAGCTGCTGCTGGTTCTTAGGCGAATTATTTTTTATGGGCTTTTTGATGCGGAAACATCAGATGTAAATCAGCTTTAGATATAACACTTAAGAGTAAAACACTGACTGTCTAACTTACTGACTGACTGCGTAAGATTGATTTGGTGTCAATAATCCTTAAGCAACATTAATTGAATGACTGACTGATTAACTGACTGGTTGACTGAATGAATGACTTACTGATTGATTGACTGCGTATCTCACTGACTGAATGACTTACTGAATGCATGTGATTGAGTAGGTTTGGCTGACAAATTGAATGAGTGTATACCAAATTGACTGAACTTATAGAAATATGATTGATTGACTAATTCACACACAACTAGTACCAAAATGTCCAATATATAATCTTAACTGATTTATATAATACCCAGACTACAAAGAATGAAGTAAAATAGGCTGATTTGCATGGGAAGCAAGTAGTTTGTAAGTTTAGATACTTACAATCCACAAGCTAAATCCTAGTACTCGAAGCTTAAATAGATTACCAATTCTGAGCTCAAAATAAATCTCCATAAGATCCAAGATCCAACGCAATCAATTGTTTTAGCGTATTCCAAAATCGTTGTAATTTGACTTAAAACTATTTTTTCGCCTATTTTTCATTTTTCCATTTTCCTACAGTTGTTGTTTTTGCTTTCGACTGGTGTGTATGTGTGTGATTGGATGAGTATTTGTGGCAAATGGAGCACACGGAACACGGCTACGACCGACTCTCAATCAGATTTGTACGGCTATTTTTGTGGCCATTGCAGCCGGTGACTACGACACAAACAGTTCAAAGGCCCAGCCTATGCCTCTGCCTCTGCCTCTATTTCTCTTGGAGTTTTTTCCCCAAGAGATTTTTGTGTTTTTTTCTGGTTTTGTATTCAGCTTTTGGTGCTTTGCGAGTTTGTTTGTTATTTTTAGCCGAGCTCTGGACGCGCCCAGCGCAGAGGCGACTGCTCCACATGTCGGATGTGCCCATAAAGCGATCGTACCTAATAATTAATTTGGAAACCAAAAAAAAAAAACAAGATTGAACAATTTGGTCAGCTGCGGCTCTGACTTGAAATGGGTCAGCAATTGTCGGTGACCCAACAGGTCAGCTTGTTATCGATGGAGTTGCTAATAATAGTGTAGACAACGCCCACACGGGCCCCATATATATAGACACATCTATTGGTATAATACAATAAGCTATGCCCCTTTGGCCTTTGGGTGCCAACATGTTGGGTTTGTGTTTTATTGGCGTGCAAATTGCTGAGCATTGTGAGAATTTATCGATTGTGGTGCCCCCTAGGCATCGCCCATCGGGTTCCCTCGTCTCATCTAATATGTATTATCAAAGTTTTACTGGAACTCCAACCACAACCTAACAAACACACAGTGGCCGCCTGTCTTCAGACACACCCACTAAATTCAGAGCCGACTCTCATTAAGTAGAATTACTTTGCGTTCAGTTTATGCTCCAAACCCCTACCCTAACCATCTGCCCCTACCCCACTGCCCATACCCCATTGTTTTGCTTTGTAATTTAACTGATTATGCGATTGTTGACTTGCATGTGCCGCCTTCCTTGGACAAATGGGGAAGTGCCGCTGCCGCTGACGCTGACGCAGCCGGTGTCGATGTCCATGTCCATGTCGATGGCGATGTCGTCGTCGGCGCAAGTGCTTGGTGTTTAGTCTTGGGTATATATAAAGCACTTTAACGCGTCTTCAGTGTATCTTCTTATACCCTGTAAATGGTAACAGCTGTGGGGCATATTGTCTTTGCACTGTTTATCTATTATTTGGATTGTGCAATTTAAGTAACATGAGTAATTTTTCTTATTTCGATGTTTATTTATAACTATTTTGTCAGCTGATAACAGAGTATAGATAACAGTGCCTACCACAATGGGGTGCTTTATAAAGATACTTTACCATCATAGAATGAGTTATTTATATGAATATATTTATATATTGGTTTATTTTCAGACAAACAAAGTGATTCTTTGAATTAATATCTATCATAACTATCTATTATTTCATAAAAACAATGTTGGTTATATGGAAAAATGTTTAAGAGTGCTGAAAGCACATGCTTGCTATATGTATGGGATTTGAACCCACGAACCCTCTTGTTTGCCGAGACAAAGATCTATACTCTGAGACTTTATAACCTATGAGTTGTCATTTAGCTATTTATCAGTGTTATATTTCTTTATAAAGTTTCGTACAATTGGAAAATGAAATAATATAATAGATCTAGTAATAAGTGATAGTGGGTAGCGCACTGTCCCGCTAAACAAGAGGCGCGAGTTCGAGTCCAGTTCATGCCTTTAGGCATGACCCTTCTAGAAAAGCTAGGTTGTGGCGTAGGATTAGAAATCCACCCACGTAAAGAAAAAGTTCCTTCAGTGAAGAAAGCAGAAATAAAGGAAAATAGAACTTCATGTTTTGACCCGAAAGGGTTGTTGTGGCCATATAATTATAATATAAAGTGCTCCATTCTTTATGCATTAAATTATGGCTTTTTATCATAGTTTGTATAACCCAGTTTATATCAAATATACACCGTTTTCCTCCATAAATTGTAGTCATACAGAAGGTAATTTTATTAGGTTGCTCTCCTAGAAACCCTTGTTCCTATAGGCCTAAAACTGATCAATCTATTTCCAACAGGCTACGCTTGAGGTCAGTTCTTCACCAGACAAAACACTCGCCATTGTCAGGAACATATGGTAATCACTTGGTGCAACTTTCGGACTATAATTGGATGCTTAAGAATCCTAAGAATTAGCAAATCCTCAATAAGCTTAGCTTTTATGCATCCTACTATATCTATGAGCTGATATTACGAAGTATCTCTTAAGTCTCGCCCACCCGATTGCAGTGAATTCCGCTTACTCTCGTATTTGTTGTCGCGTCTTGTCTTATTATTGTGCTTTATTTACATTCCGCTTTGGCGCTGCTCTTCGTCATGGTCAATGGCCGACGCATGGGGCATTATAGCAGGCAGGCACACTGCATGATGATGGTGATGATGATGATGGTGATGATGATGATGAAGATGGGGATGATGATGATGACGATGACGACTGTTTCTGGGGCTGGGGTTATGATATAATCTGCGGTTGGCCTGTCGACGGCGTCGACAACGACTTACATATGAGCATTTCATCAGCTTTGACTGTTGTCGCTCTCCTACTGGATGCATCTGCATTTGTTTGCACTGCTGTCTACCCCCTACCCCTTGCCCCCTGCCACTCCCCTTCCCCCTTCCAGCCAGCTGAGAAGCCAGCACAAACACCCATTATAAGCACTTTGCAGCTGGCAACTGCCAACTGCAGCTAAATTAAAAACGCACGAAGTGAAATGAAATGCTTGGCAAGCGGCATACAGTTTAGCTAACGGGCCGCCGTCATCAGTTTTTCCATCAGCTTTTCCAGCTTTTCACTGCACAACACCCAACGTCTAAGCCATAAGGGTGAGGGTATGATGGGCTGCAGGGGGAGTTTGGTCTGGCAGGTGCAGACCTTGCAGTTCCTTTTAAGCGGCGCACACTGTAATTTACATAACACTCACTTACGCTTAGTGGGATGACCCAAATTCGCACTGCTGGCACTGCTGTCAGAGTGGAGCTACCAAGGCATCGCCTAGGAGCAGGGCTCCCAGCCAGCCCGACCCATGTGTAATTAACTCAAAAGAGATGCCAACCGCAAAAGGTCAGGGATTTTATCTGCGCAGTGAAAGCGAAAATATTATAATGGATGGATTCCTTTTTTTTATATATATTTTGTACATTTTTCACAGCAGCCTTTGCCTTTGGAAACAGGTTGTATTCAGCCCTTTTTTTATAAAACTCATTTAAGAGCTGGTAGCTAAACAAGTGCTGCTCTATCAGCAGATTTATAAGCAGCCAGATTAGCTTTATAATTGGAGACGGAAATCCAATTATTATAAACAGTTTTTAAAAGTGTTCCCAAACTGTTTTACAATCTAGTTTGTGTTTAAAAGGGTGCTATAAATTACCTAAAGCTGATTATAAAATCATGTGCCTAAGGTTGACGTCAATGCTTGGTAGAACTCAAATTTATTGACAACAAAATCCTTAGACTTAGGAGATACTGATAAATAATCAATTTGGTTAATTATTATCATTTTCTTATCGTTTTGTTGTCAAAACTTCTTGCAACAATTTAAACTTCTTTTGTTTGTAAAATTTTGCAGAAATCAAGCCTTATGCATAACCCAGCGTTCTTCAAATTATTTATTTTCTTAAATTGAAAGCAAAAGTCAGATCAAAGTCGAAAGCGGGAATGTTTATGAGTCTTCGGCGACGTTGTAAATGTCGCAATTAATGATGATTTGTGTGCAAGAGAGAACATATATCTTTGAAAATATACATGGAAATCGAGAGTCTATATATGTTTGACAAGATACAAAATACAATTTCGATTGCTGTTGAAAGATGTGATTAAATCGGAGGATGTGTCTTGAGAAGAAATTGGCTCTGATTGCTGTCGATCGACTTGTTCGAAAAGTTTTTGACTTTATGTCATCATAAACGCATGATACAACAACAGTTATAATCTTTTCAAAAACTTTATTATTATAACGGAATATTTCAAAGATTTCGTGTCACGAACAAGAATCTCTATCACAAGATTTCCATCCTCTTTTAATAATTTCCCTAGTTCTTCATCATTTCATATTCTGATCTTTCAGTCATCGTTTTTTGTAAACAAATACACACTGTTCTTGAACTCTAATGGCATCGATATCGATCTATCGATAAGTACGCAAAACCTCAAGCTATTCATTAATGCCTTTTTCTAAAACACTTGCGTTACGATTTCAAAGTAAATTGTATACTTTTTAATCAAGCCTCGTATTATGTGGTCTATATAGTTATATCAGTGTGGAAAGTTACACAAGACTTTGTCACAATTCTCAGAGAGATTCATTGAAATGGTATGTGCGTATCATGAATGAATGTGGGAATGAATAAAATGTTTGTTTGCGATAAGTAGATCAAGTTACTAAGGTGGCAGAACTGAACACGTAGTTTATATTTCAATTTATTTAAGGAAAATCTTCTTCTTGCCTAGATGGAAATGGAAGACTGGGAAATGTTTTGAAAATTTGGATATTTTAATGTAAATTGATCTAAGTAGCCTCAAGACATATTAAAGTATGGATTGCGAATTGAAGTTCAGCTTGTCAAAACCTGCCAGAACCTCTGTGAGAAATGATGTGTTCTGCTCTTGAGTTAAGATGAATATGGTTACTAAGACCTTAGTCATCTGTTGGAAATAATTGCAGATATACCAAACACATAAATTTGTGTCTGAATAATTTGATTTCGTGGTAAACAAATGGATTACTCAGACCATTGCCACCCAGTCAGAGAAATTACAAGCTAAAATACTTTCTAAAAGTCTACCATAGGCAATATTAGAAGCTTGTGAGGTATATATAAAGCTCACTCAATTCATAATCATAGACTAATTAATCAAGCCAGATCTGTGAACTTCATAGCTCTCAGTTTTCCCTCATTCATGGGAAAACATCTTTCACTTCTGTTTCATATAAGCATAGATAATTCAAATTTCATTTGAGTTTCGTATGATTCATACTGATTGATAAACAAACAGATTAACTCTCTATACAATTTCGAGTATCATTAAGCTCATTTCACTTAAATTGCACCTGTCCGTCCCACTGTACGTCAGTCTCACAGTTTTCTCCAAACAACTTGAATGCGAATGAATGTGAGTGTGAGTGTGAGTGCAACCTTTGGCCTGGTGAATGAATGCACAAACAAACTACAAGAACCATTAATTTTACGTTGCAATCCCTCGTCGGGGGCCCGGAACATTTATCATAGATGCCAGGCGCCCCCACAATTTACGCAATGCTCCAACTATTTAGGTGGGTGACTGAGTTGGCTTGGTTTTGGTTCGGTTTGGCTGGGGTTTGTCTGGGGTTTGGGTTGTTTGGCAGCTGATTGAATGGCTCTTCAGTTCGTCGGGTTGGCATTTCGCTTGGTGTCACTGTTGCCTCAGGATGGTTGCTGTTTTATTGGATTTGCTCTCAATTTCCATGAGGATGGCGGCGGCGTGGGCATGATTAATGTTTGACGTTGTTTGTGTTCTTCTTATGCAACAAATGTTGACTATAAACTTGGCTGAATCATGGATGCCAAAATGCAGCACACTTGCTGGGGCGAAAATTAGCCCCAAACGGCCCCAAAACAGTCCCAACGTGCCCCACATCCACGCCAACACCCACTCGCACATCCGTTGCCATGTCCTGGCTGTCAAGTGTACCGTGCTGAGCAGTTTCCGCACAATTTCCATTGTGTGTGTGTGTGTGTGTGTGTGTGTGTGTTTGTGTATTTGTTTTTAGACTGTGCAAACTTTTTGAGAGTGTTACAAAATCTTGCCCCCAACCCCCAAGGCCCCCTACAAAGGGGGCACTGGCCACGCCTGTCAGCATTTTGTCGATTGGCATTGTAATGGGTTTTTCCAGCTGGACAGTCGACAACCGGCAGCCGACAACCGACTACCACCGACAGGACAGGACAAGTGGCAGCAACTTTTAGTAGCCTGTGACCCACATACGTCCAAGAGCGGGTCCAGCAGCACCACTTGCCAGTGGTTTCTGCCCTGGCAGCTAGTTTAATTGCTTTATTTTATGGCTGCAATGAAGTTGTTGCAGCTGCTCCAAAAAACAGTAAAACAGAAATAAAAACAAAAATCTTGTTGTTAATTGCCCACAAAAATATAAAGTGCATAAGACCTAAGTTCCCCAAAAACTTCTGTCCGCTGCCACGCCCTCTACTATACCCTGTGGAGCATCTGGAGTTGTTTGGCTGGAAAAGCCGTCTTGTCTCTGAGAGGCCCCTCAATTTGATTTGGCGTAAAATAAACAACAAATCGAACAAACATGCGCCACATTTTAGCGCTATGCAAATTCCAAAATAAACACAAAAACCAATTGGTTTGGCTCTTGCTGTTTTATTTGCCAAAAGCTTTATTTATCGGTTTGTATATATGTATATGTGCCAGTGATATATGGCATATGCTCATATATGTACCTATTTGTACCTTATATAGCCTCATAGTCATAAATAGTCGCTCTTTATAGCTCGGTGATCATTGCTCATTGCTTTTGTTTTGAAATATAAAGCATACTTCGTGGTATTTTTAATTGGTTCCATTGGTTTGGTTTGCTCTTCTAAAAATATATGGATTCATTTGTGCAAAAGAGTTTTTTATAGAGTATTTCTAAGAAAGTGGTTGTGGTTTTTTGAATTGTATTGAGATTCAAAAGAGTTTTGCTTGTGGCAGGCCAAAGCACAGCTTTCATTTTCTATTCTTAAGCAAACTATCGAAGAGTAGATAATCCGGGAACATAAAGACAGTCAAATTTGGTGTATAAAAGTGAGGAAACAGGGATGTTTTGCTTGAATAAATGGTTCGGAAATCTATATTGAGAAGAGGTATATAGTCTAGTTTACTTTAAAATGTCTAAAAACAATCAAGAAAACTAACTACACTGACTGCCCACTTGAAAGATCGAAAAAAATGAATGGCGCTGCTCGCGGTCTTAAGAACAACCCTTTCTTGAGTTGCTGGTTGTGAATGTAGGACACAAATCGAACCCAAGAGCAGATAAGGAGTACAAATGCTCATCGGTTGAGCTAAGAACAAGCCTAGAATAAGGATTTTTGACTGTATTTTCACGAAACTTCGTGTCGGTCGACCGGCTGGACGAATAGGATTATTGAACGGATTATCTTGAACGATAGTTTGAGAAAAAACTACACTTAACAAGGAAGAAAAGCCCTTAATATGTGGTATTAATAAAAAGCGAAGTGGTCGTGGGTTCGAGCTCCACTCTTGTCGAAAGCATGAAGGCATCAATAGCTCTGGTAGTCTAATGACCATAAGGTCTATGTGAGGACCTCGGGGAATCTGATCCTGTAATTTAGAAGTTAGTTCTAAAGCAACAAATTGGGGGCTCTGTGAAGCAATGAGCTCCACATCTAAACATCAAAGATTTCCATCATACAGTGCCACTAAAGACCTTAGGGTCTATGTAAGGACTTGCGAAGGCCGAACGTCTAACCTAACCTGTAATATGTTCAATAACCAAATACATAAATATTATTTTAAACAAAGCTTATCAAATTTATTCATTAACAAATTAGACATTATCGCTGACTAGTGAGTTACCCTATCTAATTATAATCAATATTGTCAACAGACTTAACATAGATACTATAATAATATATCATGTTTATATAATTACCTGATATTAAAAAAAAGGCCAGTATAATTAACCTTTTTAAATATTTAATGTCAAAAACAGTTACTGTTACCATTTTGATAGCAAACAGAACATACCCATTATCACTTGCCTTGTAGGGGGTATAAGGCGCATAAGGCCACAATTATGGCAATAAGTCCACATTAATATATGAGATTTTAACGTAACCGTTAATTAGCGCCAAAGCGTGCGCCCAAAGCTGCCCCCTTCCAAAAAAGGCAGCTGCCACACCAAGAGCAACAACAACAAAAACAACATAACAAACCAAATGAAAATCTAGTAAAAAGCCAAATGAAGCGTAAACAACAACAACAACGCGTACCAAAAGTTGCATGAATGAAATGCTCTGTTTGTGTGCGTGTTCAGGTCTATGCATGATGTGCCACGCCCCATGCCATATAGACTGCCCGACGGCGCCACTCAACTGTTATGCCGGAGGTTTTATGAGCTTTGCCATATGCACAGCTGTTGCCGCATTTGTTGTTGTTATGGTTGTTGTTGTTGTGCGACGACACTTGGGCTAATTGCTTATGGCAACAACAACAACGACAACAACAACAACAACACTTGGCCAATGCCCCCGTCCGGCCAAAAAACCTATAAGCTTCTATATATTGGACAAGTGCTAAAGTGCTTAAAGCTTAAAGGAAAACCCCAAACAACAATGAAAAGCAAAAGAAAAACCTCGAACAGAACCCAATACCAATTATGTATATGAAAACTCTGCCAGTTATATGACAATGCTTGTCATAGCAGGTCATACATCATAATACAAAATGAATGATCATGCAATATGATGAAGTGCCAAGTTACCAAGGTGATGCCAAGTGTTCTTTCATATCCTATGCCTTGTGTTGGGCTTACCACATCATGCTGTGCCTTTAATACACACAACGAGGGCAGTTTTATCTATGGTATTGTCATATACATAATGGTTCTTATTGTTTTGACATATTTTTTAACGACTTTTCTAAGGTAACAATTCAATAAACATGACATAGGCATAAAAAGAATCATTTTATGAGAGATTATGGAGAAAATTCCACTTGATATGCCAGTAATCTTAGGCGAAAAGAAAAGGTGTTCTCTTTGTTTAGAGTACCCTGAACCAAATTTTATATCCCTGAAGCAAAGTGAAAATTTACACCTTTAACACACTTGAAGTTAACCAACTGACTTCAAATATCCATTAAAATAAGCCTAAAACTCTACAAAGACACCAGAAAAGCTACATTATTTTGGGATCATTTTTTTTGCTTGAAGAATGCTCTGGTTCTTCCGAGTTCTAGAAACTTGAATCTTTTGAAACTCTTTATATTGAGAGTTAAATTAAAAAATTTGCCAGTCAAACTTCTAAAGCACCCCTCGTTTTGTCACAAGCTCACTCAATCAAAACATTATATTCTCCCAACATTTCCTGCTTTCCAATTTTACTGCAGAGTAAAGAAAATTTCTCTTGCCCGCAGTTTTTCATTTCCGTTCTTTACAAACTTGGCACTGACTGCAATTATTGGAAATTTTCACCAAGTTTTCAGTTAATTGGTATGTTTCCGATTTTTTTGGAATTTTAGTCATTATCTCTCCACTCGCCCCTCTCTGCCACGTTTAACCACATACTTTGCCAATTAAATGCGACGACCGCTGTTTTTGGTTAGGACAGGTAAATTTGCAAATTTTCAACTGCAATCGGAGCCATTAAATTTGACGTAGTGCATAAAATGGTTTTTATGGTGTCTGTGGTCATGTCTACCCGATACAACCGACACACCCGACTAAACCAAACTAATCATGTTTCGTGTTTGTGCTAATGTTGTTTGCCAACGCATTAACATCGGCCCCTAATCGATATGTGTACAGGTTACGCATACGCCACGTGTGACAGACACGTTCTAACTAGCCAAATGACCAATTCCCTCTATGGTGTGGATATATATATATATATATACTCTATAGGTGTATATAGGTATATGGAGTCGTACGTTTTGCCAATTATCTTTGCAGTCTCAAGCGCACTGAGTGTCAGCATAAATAATTGACTGACTGTCCAAAGTGCCGGCTGACGAGTGTCGAGACTCGAATCGACAATCGACTAACGACCCAACGACTATCGGCTATCGACTTTGCCGCCTGTCAATCAAGTTTTGTGCACACAAATAGCTTGTACTTTGTGGCACATGCAAATCTTATCGAGTTGACATAGTTATACAGAGTTATATACACATTGCAGGCCAATTGCAACCGGAAATTTGATTGTAATTATAACTAATATTTCAGAAAAATTTGCTATGGTTTTCGGAGAGTATGCCCTTTGTGATGAAGTTTGAGAAAAGCGTCATAGATTCCCAAAATTTATCTAGAGAATGGTCAGAGAGAAAAGAGTTATTGATTGATCTTTCCGCCTGTTTGTGCGTTTCTCCAGCTTTATTTAAACTAGTCCCTCAGTTCTGAGTCTTAACGCAACTCGAAGCCTACTTTTATAAGCCGTAAACTCGGAACTGGCTGGATCGCATAAGTTTATCATATAAATACCAAATAGGTTTAGGCTATATCTCCCGTGCTCCTTAAGCTATTTCCATTAAGCTTTCACATTTATAAAATTTCTTCATTATTTATCCGTAGACCAAATTTTAAAGCCATCGGTCCATAAACAGGGAAAATATGCATAATTTAAATTTACCTACTGCAGATGACTAATCTTCCAGGAATAAAAACGGCATACTTTTTCACAGTCTTTTAAAAAAGGCATGTTAAAAGTCGAATTTGTCCATATTTCCCATGTATATCTCTCCGATTGGATTGCGAATTTTCAAAAATATAAGCTTCTTTATTAACTATCGTTCCATTAAATATCAAAAGGTCCATATAATCGGAAGAAATTAATGCATATTTTAGTCTTTTTTCTTCTTTTCGTTATAAAATACTTGTCTTAAACTAACCGAAAAGAACTTGGTAGAATATTATGCTAAGTATTCATGAGTTCGGCGGTTCGAATCCCCGAATCTTTAATTCTCTTATTATATGTTCCTCCCCGAACTTCCTCACTTGTTTTGCTTTACCTTCCTGCAAACATGTTGCTGCAACAAAACTTGTTTTTCATTTACCAAAATTTATTTATTACCTGATATCGCCCACTTTGAGTGCAATTTGCGACTAACCAGCTTTTTGAACTCGTTTTTTATTAACTGTCAATGAAATGGTTGTACGATTAGCTTAAAATAGCTGCTAACATCAGATTACTGAATGAATCAAAGAAAATATATGACACAGCATGGGGCGTATGCGTAATTTGCTATTGAGTATAGAGACTACGACTCAATCGCTCATGGAATGATAATGGGTTGTTATTGATAAGACACCCGCTGCAAATGGGTTCATTGGCTATACAATTCTACGGCGGTAAATGGAGAAGAGGAAGAGGAAGGTAAACAATTGTTGATAATTATAATGAAAACATTGCAATTCAATTCAATTTAGTTAGTCGCATTTCGTTGGGGTAAGTTGAGTTCCTAGAACAAATTTATAAGTAGATACAAAACTTTTTATGCTGACAATTATGTTTGGGAATACTTACCGTTATCTGTGACGTCAGTTTTTATTGTATTTTGAGTGTCAAAACTTTTTGGAAGTATTCTTTGTCCTTAAGTCGGACATTTATATTCTTATAAACATTCAAGAGTAGAGAAAGAGAAAGTAGGCATCGTGACTCATGAGTTTTTCTTGCGTCTTTCGAGTAACTCTCTTTTATCATGCGTCATGGGTCTAAGCTGAAAACCCAGGATGGGTCTTTTGCACAAATCGGCCCTCCTGATCTGATTCTGCTGAGCTGATTCTTAGTACAAATTAGCGTTGTGGACGGTAAGGTGCTTTCACATATGGTTTCGTGCTCCGACCGTGTCCTGATATATAAAGGATATCCGGCCACACTGCACGGAAACTTGTTTTAAGAACTTATTTTGCCCCGACAGTTCTTTGAAAATGTTATGGTGCAGCACCTCGACGGGTCATATTATTAACGGACTGTCAGGTACAAAGGCACTTTCTTATCTATCAACAAACTCAAAGCCCAAAAACCACTACATGACCACATCGGATCAAAACGGGCTATAATTTCAGATATCGCCGTGTTTTAATTCTTAGTATGAGGAAACAAAACTTTTATTATTATTATCCCTCATTATTATTCCCTTTATTTATTCCCATTACATTTTCATTACAATAAAACAAAATTTCAGACAATCAATCATAATATATAGCTGTGTGGATACCCATATATAGCTATAAGTAAGGGTAGAAACTGCCCTGAATTCACCTCTCAATACGCTTTCAACCGCAAAAAGCGAGCCGCACTTAATTACAGACTAATTGACTTTATTTGCATTTTACCCAATTGGCAGAAGACATATAAAAAAATTATATGGATTTTGTGCAATTTGTTGAATGTTTCAATTAAATTGAATGAAAAACTCTGCCGTCTCTGTTAAACAAATTGAAAATGTTCGCAACCGACGCATAAAAAACAAGTGAAAAACTATTATATGCGTTATACCGAAAATTTTATACTCTTTTCTTTGCTATTTGATAGAAATTTAGTTGCATCCGCTGTATGTTAAGTTGAATATTTTGAGTGTTTCTGTGAGAATCTCTTTCAAATTTGGTGTATCGATAAATATTAGGGAAAATTATTTTTATGAAAGAATACAGGGCAATAACTTTGAAAATATGGCAAATATGGGTAAAATTGATTTTCCATTGTATGATATGATATGATATGGTGGTCCGATCTGCACGTTTTTGACAAATTTGCATCGTCTGGACAAAAGACGGCTATATCCCAAGTTTCGTAACGATAGCTCAAAAACTGAGCGATGAATTGGCATATATAGAGGCAGACAGATGGACGACTACACAGACAGATTGATAAAGTAAAACTTCATCAACTACAAACTCTAGCACACAGTGAATTTACTATTTTCTTCGAAAAGGGTATAAAAACTGAGACTGGCAACTCGACTACGCTGATGACTGTTTGTTGTTGTTTGTTGCAAGCCACAAAAAAGCATTTAACCCACATTTGTTGCAGCCACAAGGCAAAAACTTCGTTTTCCATTATGCAAAAAGCTTTCTGGATTTGGCTCTGCGTGGCAGAGGCAAAGGCAGAAGCAGAGGCAGAGGCTGCCCCGTGTGTAGGCTCAACTCGCTGCTGCTGCTGCTGCAACTCGATTCCAGCTAAATAAGTTAAGAAAATGTGGCCAGAAGACAGTTACCAGTTGGCAGTTCGCAGTTCGCAGTTGGCAATTGGCAATCGGCAGACTGGAGGCTGGCAGACAGCTTGACAGTGGGGAAGCTGCTCTTAAATAGCATTTTAATTTGCTGTACACTCGCATTAATTAGCCAAAGCCATGGACAAACATTTACCAGTTAAGCCAAACACTCCCCGCGGACCAGTAAAATGCGCAAAACAAAAACAAAAACATGAAGATATATCGTATATTTCCAAGTCGGGCCAGCCAACCGGTTGTTGTGTCCAATGTGTATCAAGTGACCAATTGGTGAGATGCCGGCAAATGTTGTCCAAATGTGCGGCATTTGCATGGCTCCCGCGACTGTCATTTGCTTGAAATATATGGACGGCATTCCTTGTCGGATGTGAAACCCTACAAATGGTCAACAGTGGAGCGAAAATGGGCAGAAAGTTGATAAAAATAAAGTAGAATAGCTTAGTCTTTAAACTTTGCCACAATTTTGGAAGTGAACACCTTGAAATTAGGCCTTTCCTAGATGAGATTAGATAGATTCAAGTCTTCTAGAAAGATCAAGTAGTTATGGGCTTTTGTAAGTAAACAGTATGTTAATGTATTACTGAAATTTGTAGTACATAGAAGAGAGACCCCAAAGAATGAGCTTCAGAAGGGCCAGATGACACAAAGAAATCGATTGGCCTGTGGCTTCGGAGCTATGGAAGTGAAACTTGAAAGAAAGCATTCTTTTGTTATCTATTTCCTATGTTTTTTACGATATTGTTCTTAAATTTTGTAAGCACTTCAATTTTCGCCATGTCTATTGAAACACCAAGTTTTAAAATGTTTGATCCTTAAACTAGCTAGACATTCATCAAAATATCATCGTTCATTTCACTTCATATTTTAGAGTACTTCTTATACATAGTTTCCCAGAAAACTAAGCATAGAGATACAGATACAGATATCATCGTTCACTGATACCCTCATCATCTTCACATTTTAGAGTACTTTTTATAGTATCCTAGAAAATTAAGCATAGATGTACAGACACGCGGAAGGACTGCTGACAGACAGATAAACATCGTATAAATCATATCTGCTCTTCATCATATATCAATACATCTTTCATGGCATGTGCCACAGCACCTTACTCAAAATGCTCAAATGTCTCCTAACATCATGCCAAACCTTTGTTCCACAAATTTCCGGACACTTCGTTGGCCCCAATCTTAACCACAAATCTCCAAACACCCCGAAATTTGCCAAAAAGTTCATTTCATTTCTCGTCTTTCCTTTCCACTGTGCCACAAACATAGCATGTCTCTTTTTGACATTGTGCGACGGGTGTGAAATGTGTATCAAGTGTCGGACATGATGCCATGACCATGCCCATAAACCACGCCCCGTCCCCCGTCCTCCGACCCGCCCCTGACAGCTTGCAACCACTGACACAATTTAAAAATTTGCAACACTTTTCGCCGTTGCGCTTGCATTTCTCTTCATTTCATCCATATGCAACACGTGCGTGGGCCACATAAATTGCCGTCAAAATATGTGCAACAATAAATTTAATAAAATACAATGTGAGCGCTACGAGCTATATGAGTGGCATGCCCCTCACCGAGCACCCGCCCTCCAGAGCAGAGCAACACCTTCCTTTGGTCAACGAGCTGAGCTGAGTCGAGCCTTTGCCTTTGACGACCGTAGTGCTGACATCATGAATAGCCCCAGTGCGGCGTTATATGTCTGGCTGTTCCATGGATGGATGAATGAACGAATTAATGGGCGTGGTCGCATTTACATTTTAATGGAGGACGTGCTGTAATTTATGCACATTGTTGTTATTGTATGATTGTATTATATTGTTGTTCCTCAATGCGTGCTCAAGGTCGATCCACTGGACCCAGCTTTTGTCCTAGTGGAAACTAAGCATTTCCGTAACAGATCTCGCTACATTGGGTTTACAAGAGCCTAAAGGCAATTAGGGAAATCTTTGTGTATTGATTAATGATTCATTATGTATTATATATCGAGGCAGGCCGCCTTTGTCTCAGCTTTTCCTGCAACTCGTAAAGTTCACCCTTAGTAAAAACACCCTATAAAATTTATGTTTTTACTGCTTTATTATGCCATTGCCTTAATTGTTAATCAATGACCAATTCATTAGAAGCCCAATTCCCCAACCCGCTCGTCCGGAACCCTTCACCACAATTGGCAACTCTCCGTCCGGTGCATCGCCTGACCCGCAGTACAATTGAAGGCTTTGGCAAAGTGCTCGTGATGCGGCCAATTGCGATTGACACGCTCATTGTGCAGTCCGTGTTCCACATCATCCATGCGACTGGCCATGGCCTTAATCTTTTGCATGTTGGCGCACAGAAACTGCACAGAATTGATAAAGAAGAGCTGTTCCGTTGTGTGTTTGCCGTGTTTGCCCAACAGCCGGGGGCGTGCCTCGACAGGGACATGATCAAAGTAGGAGGCAAAGGCCAGTCGTAAGCCGACAATGTCAGACATGCTCTCCGAGAGGAGCAGCTGTTCCGCATGCTGGCCCGTATAGCAGCTGGTGAAGTTGTCAAAATGCTGCAACAGGGCCAAGCCGGTTGCATTGTAGTTGCCCCGAGCATCGTACACAATGTGAAATAAGTCAAAGGCGTGTTGCAGTTCATGGGCCAATATGAAGCCCAGTTGAGCATGTTGCAGCAGCTCATCGAGTCGTGCATCGTACAGTGGCAGCTGCAGGTAACCGTACGGCAGCAGCACGGCATTCTGAAAGATTTTCACCGGCGACGAGCCGCGTGCCACCGCTGCAGCCAGTTCATAATAGTCGTCGGTTGCCCAAGCGCCCGGCACATTCTCCAATTGCTGCAGCTCGAGGCGTTGATTGAAACGCAAAAGCTGCAGCTTGTTGCCATAGAAGTCCTTCGGTTGCAAGTGCAAATCCTTGTAGTATGCCACTAGCTGTGGCATTGTCAAATTCCTTGGCAGATTGCCTATTTTCAGCTGCAAACCCTGCAACTCATCCCGCAAATAAGCCTGCTCCACTTCATCCAGGTGCAGTTGATTCTTTTGCAACAATTGCTCGAATTCCCAGTGTAATTTCTGCTGCAAGCGCTGCAAGGCGGCATCTGTGGCGGCACGCCGTTTGGCATAGTAGTGCGACTCGTACAGGTAGTTCATGGCCAACGGCATGTGACCACGCAACTGCGCCACACAGGCCATGGAACGCAGACCGACAGCATCATCAACATCATCATCATCATCTGTGGGCGGCAATTCCTCGTTCCAAGTGTACAGCAGCTTGAACATGATATAATAACAGATTGTCTCGTTCGAGTGCTGTGCCAGTATCAGCTGCAGCTGTTCCAGATACTCCGCATGCAATGTGGCCGACACTTGCAACAGTTGCACAGTTGTCACCATGCCAGCTTGCTGCAAATAACGCCGCCAATCGATTTGGGGCAAACGTTGCATTAACTGCTCCAACGTCCATTCCAGCATGGGCTCTGCCGGCTGCGGTGCCGCCTCTAGTTGTTGTGTCAAGTTACCCAGTTGCCACTCCAACTGCAACAGCTTGGCGCTTAGATTCCTGGCCAATGGCTCCACCAGACCAAAAGCCGTGTATAACTCCTGTATGGGCTGCTGCTCGGCAAATGTCAGCGCATCCTTCTGCTGTGGCATCAACAGCAACACATAATGCGAACCATTCTCGCGCCGCACATTCACATCCGATTTGATAAAGACATTGTTCAGTCCATAGACCCGCAGCCTGGCCAGCGTGGCAAGCCAATCGAATTGGCTCTCATTGCGCCATGCCACACTCTGATTGCTTCTAAAAATGGGCCACTCCAGCTGCAGCTGCGGCTCCAGCAAATGCAATAAATCATTTAATGCCGGCTGCTTGAAGTCCCGACAGGAGCTGTAATAGGCCCAGAGCTGCGCATAAATGCCCTCATCCAAGCGATGTGCTGTCAAGGCGCTCAACAGTTGGGAGTTGTATTGAAACTCCATGTAGCCGGGCATGTCCAAATAGCTGTGCGTATCCTTATAATTTGCGCTCCAATTGCCACAGGCATAGCCATAGAAATCCTCGCAAGGATTGACACTGGCGTTTACATTCCGCAGCACCTTCTCCACAAATTTCACATCGAAATCACGTTCAGCTGGCAGCGTCCAAGTCATTGATACCCCTCCAACTAGCAGAAGAAGAGGAAGCAGCAGCTGAGGCAACTGAAGGCGTTGACACTTCATGGCGGCAGCTGCAGCTCAACTGCTCTCCAAAACTCTTGACAACACTTCCACTGCCCAATGCGTCTTATCATTGAATTTGCCCTGTGCCCCCCTATCGCTGCTCCCCTCTGGCTTATTATCGCCGCAAGTTTTGTTTCCATTTCATTTGCATAGTCTATGGATAATCTCCATGTACTTTTATCTCCATTTACATCCTGCTCGCAATTAGTTCAAGTGGCTGCCATTGATTAGAAAGCAGCGCTTAATGCTGCCATTATAAGCCCAGGTCCCCAGTCCCTTTAGTCCCAGTTGCCGGCTGCTTTAATCCAATCAATGTCAGAAACTTCAATGAATCTCAGCTGGTTGCCCACGTTTTCCTTTAGCTTTACCCACTTCCTCCTTTGACACATTCAATTTGCGGGCTTGCGACAAAGAATTTACTTTGCTCCCAAATTGAAAACTTCAGTGAAAACTTGACAAAAAGCTTTTCATTTAAGAGTTTGGCGGAGTTTTTTCCTTTACACTTAACCGCATATACAGTATCTTTATGGAGTTTATGGACTCTGATCTTGGGTTTGATTTTGTACATGTATAGAATTAGGCATATAAAAGACGTAATAGCTTGGTAAACATGGTCTTGTTTAGATGGCAGCTATATCATATAGAAGTTCGATCCTTAAGAGCTGCCAAAGAGCATTCTATAGTCGTCTTAGAATAACCTTTATGAGCACAAACAAATCACCTGCCCTAAGGTGCTTCTATATGATATTTTTAAGTCATCTTGGAAAAACAGACAGCAAATCTCCTGTCCTGAAGGTGATAAGGCTGCTATATGATATAGAAGTTCGATCCTTAAGAGTTTCCAAAGAGTATTCTAAAGTCATCTTGGAAAAACCTTTATGAGCACAAACAAATCACCTGCCCTGAAGGTGGTAAGGCTTCTATATGATATAGAAGTTCGATTCTTAAGAGTTCCCAAAGCGTATTCTTAAGTCTTCTTGGAAAAACATTTATGAGCTTAAACAAATCACTTGCCCTGAAGGTTATAAGACTGCTATGTGATATAGAAGTTCGATTCTTATAAATTTGCAAAGAGTATTCTTAAGTCGTCTTGGTAAAACAAACAAATAACCTGCCCTTGAGGTAAACTCATTCACTTAAATTAAATGTATGCAGCCTACTTTGTGGCAGCAAATTTAATAAGCGTTAACTCAATAAAGGGTAACAATGCGTCGAGCATTTGGTGTATTGTGGCCGCACCTTTGTTGTTGCTCCCGATGATTACCGCCCGAGGCCCGTGGCGTGCGTGGCTCTTTAGCAACATGGCTCATTTGGGTGTTGTTAATTTTCATTAGCATCCTCACACACCACACACACACACACCACACCACACACCATTAGGCACACCCAATCAACCCACAGCTGTTGATGTTCTGTCATACATCACGACAGGTGTTGTGTCGGCTTTGATTAGCACAATGCTGTGATATTAACTGAAAAACTGCCTTAAATGTAATGTCATTTTTCATCTATAGCCAAAGTGGGTCATTTCGTTCATCGATTTTTTGTCACTCCTCAGCGTTATATGGGTTATATGGGTCAGTCTTCCATTACCTGCAGTTAATTGAAAAGCCATTTCGCAATTAGCCCGTTTGACAGCGAGTGCCCTATGCCTGGACAAGTCCGGAATACAAGGATATTGCAGCTAATTAACTGGCCAACATTTGGCATTTAATTGTTTAAACCAATTATCAAATTGCCCAAGTTGACATAAATAGGTTAAATGAAACATAATACAATGTACAAAATACAAAATGTTCCCATTCCTCTCGATGGCTAATTGCATTTTGCTGAAATTTTAATTGTGCTTTTCAGGGAAAATGCCAAACAAAGCTGTTGACAATCAAATTATTTGCACAAAATTAAGACCAAAAAACAGATTTTGCATTAAGCCAATTATGCTTAAATGACAAATAGTTGATTTAAAGGATTTGTAGGGAGGAATTATGGTAGGCATGTCACAGATTACATGCTCTTTTTGAAGCTTTGATATATCTTATATGGAAATACAATAGTCCAATCGTTCTGAAATTTGGTATAGAGGAAGTTAATAAAGCACTTTAAAAGTTTATTATAATTTTAATCCATAAGCTTGAAAAGTATAAAAAATATAGACAAAACTTAGCAAATTTCGTAGAACAAAAGATGATAAAGAATCTTAAGTGTATATTAAATTTTAATCCATTAGCTTAAAAAGCATGGAAAATATGCAGACTTGAAATTTCGTAGTTGAATCCTGGTTGAACCCATTTGAAATGTAGAGATGAGGCTGAGGGACTAGTTTACTTACATAAAGACAAACCGAAGAACATGGCCAAGTCCATTTCCTTTTTCCACCTGACAGTTCCTTGGATATTTTTTGGACCTCTACGACGCTACCTTTTATGTTTTTCAATCTTCAACACAAATTGTATATATTCTATAATAATAGAGCTTATTTTAAATTATTTAAGCTGATTTCTTTTATAGTTTAAGCTGCTTCCAAACTAAAGCTCTAAAACCCGCTTTAAGCCCTGGCATTTTTCTTTTGTTTCCTTTGCTTAATCCTTGCACTTGAACCACCCTGTCAGGCAGCTGTATAGACCATTTAATGTCAACTTGTGGCAACTTGTCGCCCTTTTCTTGTGGCATTCGACTTGACCAACAGCTATATTTCGCGTTAGTTGAACGGGGAACTGTAAGGAAATGTTGCAATTAAGCGACAATAAGCTGACCCAAAGCTTACGCACGCCCCTGCCACGCCCACTTTTGGGTATTGCAATTTGCCATTTGGCTTTAACGCTGTGCGATGGCACGTGTCACTGCCACGGCTAAGCTGGACGTACCTGGGCTTGCCGGAGGTAAATCAATGCCAAAATGTGCAACATTTGTAGCTGTCCCAGTGTGTGTGAGAGACAGAGTGTCTTGTGTGTGGCACAAGAAGTGTGAGTGTAATGAGTTCTAGCATTAATTAAAAGTGAACTCAACTGTGCAGCCAGACGGGCAGACAGGAGGACAGACAGACATACAGAGAGACGCGCAGCCAGTTTGCGGTCTCTCATATGAATCCTGCCCAGAGACGGGCGTTGTTTGGGGGATGCATCAGGATTTGCGGTTTTCCTGCTGATATCATCTTCTATCTGAAGATAGCTCCAAAGGAGAAGAGGTCTCTGTGTATAAATGTGTTTGGTGTGTTTCTACGGATATCGAGTATCTCTTTAAATCCTTCAAATTTGAAGACGTCAATAACTAATAATATAATTAGACTGTTTATAGTTCTAATTATTGCCTCGGTGAACCAGTGGATAGTGCACTGTCACGCCAAACAATAGGTGCGAGTTCGAGTCCCGCTCATGTCAATATGACCCTCATGACCCTCCAAGAAAAACTAGATTGTAGCGTAGGACTTGAAATCTACCCAAGTAAAAAAAGTTCTGCAGTGAAGGAAGCTGAAATAAAGGAAAATAGTTGGCTTTGACCAGATGGGGTTGTCATGACCATATAATAATAATTATAGTTTTAAATACTTTAACTTCCTGACAAAACAGTCATACTACTAAATAAGCCCACTCAAAACTGGGAAATGCTGAACAGTCTATTGTCCCTATACAAAATTCTTGTAGAACTCCACGTCAGAGAGTTTTCAGTATCTCTGTACTGTCATCCCCCTTTACCTAAGCCACTGAGCCACGACAACGTGTCCTTGCATTTTCTCCAAATTAAGTTCACTTAAGTCAGGTCGAGCAGGCAGGTAGACAGACAGACAGACAGGTACACAGCACTCACCTCAGTACATTTTAATTCACGTCCAGAGTGAGTACCGCGTGCGGAGCTCTACCTTTTTTACAAGACTTCCCTCTTTTTTTCCACCGAAATGTTTTCAGTTCAATTAGATTGCCAGCCCCATACAGAATGAGACTTAAGAGCAAAGGTAAAATGCCAAAGAGCATATTATACGACAGTTAGTCCTTGTTAGTCCTTGTATTGGAAAGCTTTTGAAATTAAATTTGGTATTCATGGATCCATTCACACACTCACAGACACATCAATAAGAGATGCTCAGGCAGCGGAGTCTTTGAAATGTCAGTAAACTTGAGAGCAGCTGCTTTATATTAATTTGATTAAATGTAACACGGCAAACAAATAAACACAAGGGACTCAGGACGCAGGACTCACAGGGACTCACAGGACACGGGACAGGCATAACCCACATATTTATTATTTACAACATTTCAACATGCCACAAAAACTGCTTGCCACTGACATTGACGTTACGAGAGTGGATCAATAAACTCTAGTCGGAGGAGTATATTTATCAAGCATGTGTAAATAATGCCATTGTAGCTAGGAATATCAAATGTCCCAATATCATTCATATCATTTGATTCATGGTAATATAATGCCAGAGCAATAGCATGCTTAAGGACTCTTCGAGCAGACCTCGCTCACACACACACACACACGAGGGAGACACTCGAAACACGCAGTTATTGAAAGACAAACAACGACAGAAAAAACTGAAACGAAACGCAATACAAACATGGCTGGCAGCAGCAGAGGAAACGGAAATGCCAAAAGGTCCATGGAGTGCGTGTCTCTGCACATGTCACATGCGAAACGAAGCCACGCGTTGACACGGCGCAGGGCATGTTGTTTGTCAAAACGATGTCAATATGCACAACACCAACAACAAAGACAACACCAACACCAGCACAGTTAGATAAAGACAGGGATAGTGCAACACGAGACATGAGACAAGAGACAATATAGTGCGTGGCAACCATTTTGACATAGATAAAGAAGAGGTCGAGACGCGCGCAGTTTGCCAAAGACAATGCAACTGCCATTGTGAACAAACTGTGAAAATCATGTCAAATGATTGACTGAGCGTTGACCTATAAGACAAATATGCAAATATACCCAAGGGAACTGACTGTAAACAGTCAAGGATATAGCTTTAAAGATGGCACAAAATGATCATAAGAAAAGTTGAGGGAAACAAGACAGAGAGTTTTTATTTCAAGAGTGTTAGCGAGATTCCCTCTGAACCCAATTATAGAATATTCTGAAGAATTTATATATATTATCATATATTGAAAAATGCTCTTTATAATATAAACTTTTGCTTTTAATGTATTTATGTAGTTAAATTTGTTTCTGAAATTCAACTAATTATGTTTTCTTCTTTCTTTTTTCAGAATTAACTTAAGGCGATGAGTCTTAACTTAACTAATCAAACGTCTTCTAACGACTAGATGTGGCAACTACAGAGAAGTACTTAATAGACTGGAGTATATTGGGTAAATATAATAAAATATAATTTAAAGCTCGTTTTTTCATATTTCCATGCTATGAAGAGTTCCCGGAATTCTTTTGATAGAGTGTATATTTAAACAATTGATTTGCAAAGTTCTAATAGAATCATTTCAAGAGACAAATATAAAGCCTTAGCCGTAATATTTAATTATTAGGTTTTCAAATTGAAAACTTTCCGGAATGAATGGGCAGGAACACCAGAGAAATCAATTGGGTCTTGTTAGTCTGTCGATATGTGTGCAAACTAGACCCTCAGTTTTTTTATTATTATATGGCCATATCAACCCTTTCGGGTCAAAACCTGAAGCCCTATTTTCCTCTATTTCTGCTTCCTTCACTGAAGAACTTTTTTTACGGGTGGATTTCAAATCCTACGCCACAACCTAGTTTTTCTAGGAGGGTCATGCCTATCGACATAAGCGGGACTCGAACCTCGCACCTCTTGTTTGACGGGACAGTGCGCTATCCACTCGACCACCGAGGCCTATACAGTTTTTAACAATACAATAATAAATCTGGGTACATAGCTTTCTTAGGCACAAATTTGGAACCAGCCATATATTAAATAGACCAGTATATCATATAACATTCAGTATATCAATCAGTTGGGCTTGCTCATGTCTCCTAAAGTTTTCAAGCATATTTCAAACGCAGATTAAGATTCTTTATCATCTAATGTTCTAACAAATTTCAAAAAGATTGCACCAGCATAACATATAGATTCCATACAACAAAGCAGTCGGTGTTATCCGGTTTTTGAAGCTATTGTACTTAAATTTGAAATACACAAATATTTCATTATTATAGTCTATCTATATATATTTCTAAATTTTACAGCTTTGGTGTGCCAAAGATAGGTCTCTCTTGCTTGTTTAATTGCACTTTATTTTATTAGATGAAAGCTATTTACGTCTAATTTTATGCAAAACAAAAACGTACCATAGCACTTTCTGCCCCCTAAACCGTACAGGGTATCTCACCTGCAGTTGTACTAATTTCAGTGCATTCGCAGCACGCATAACAATACCGTTGCCCCCCTCGTTCACAGTTTATCTTTTCGCACTCAACTTTACAAATGTGCAGCATAAATAATAGAAAAAAACATAAAACAAAAAGAAAAAGAAAAATTGTGAAAAAACTGGGTAAAAACTGGGGAAAATAAATGAAATGCTCATAAATTGCTGCTGCATCGAGCATGCCACATGGTTGCCTGATGAGCTTTTCAGCACAAGAGGACAATGTTTCCGAGCAAACAAATGTCATGTGCTTTTGGCTGCATCCTTGGGGCAGGAGTGAAAATGCCAACACTTAATGATTTATGAAAATGTGCTCACATTTCATGAGCTGCCTTCATGAAAAATTAAGGTTTAATTAAGCGTTTCGTCAATGCCTCTGGGGCAGGCCAGGACCAAACGAGCTGAACGAGCCCAACGAACTGGGCGCAAGGCGGTCGGTTGGCTATCACATCCTGGCAGTAGACACTGACATCCTGTTTTTACAGCTTTGCAAGCTTGTGCAGATTGCATTGTTGCAATGCACCCGCATTGAATTCACTTTCTGTCATAGCCCCCGTACATACTTACAGAGTGGAGAGAGGAGAGCTCTATGCCCGCCGCAGAAACCAAACCAGAAAACCAAACGCTAAACACAATGCCAGCTCTGGTCACGTAACAACCCAACTGAGATGCACCTCCTTGTCCCTCTTGTTCCCCTTGTCCCCCTGCTGCAGTCAGGACAACAAACTGTGTGTGGCCACTGGGAGCCATAAGCACTTTAGAGCAGCATCCGGTCCGTCCGTATTGCATTGCAGAAATTAAGCGCATTTAAAATCCGAGCAACATTCGTTTTGATTACGTCTCTGGATATTTTTACAGCTACTGACAATGCCTCGGGCAACAACAGGAACAACTGCCACAACTATGAAAATCGATACCAAAACTTTAGCTCCTGTTGCCGCTGACGTTTGCCCCGGGCTTACAATTTTCCCACTGAAAGACTGCGCATTCAGCGTTTTATACTATATATAGCTTTTATTTTTCCTATACCTGCACCCGAAAAGGATACAAAGGGAATATTATATTATTTGGCCAACAACGACGTGCTGCACTTAAGCTTCTAACATAAGCAGCTTACATTGTAGAATCAAAATGCAGAATGGAGTCCAGTGTAAGCACAACTAGTTGGGAATTATATGACATAGACAAAATATAAGTCCTCAGCTACGTTTTGTTGTCTCTGTCGTCATTATATAGCATTAAAAACAAGAAGAGTAGAACAGAAAGTTCAAAATATGTATGACCAAAGCAAGAAGCGCTTGAATTGGTTGAGAATTACAGCATACATCTATAATGTACAAGAACTGAAATTGTCCATATTTTGTCCATTTTTGATTTTTAAAATGGCATGTGAAATTTTCTGTAGATTATTATAATAATTTCGAAAAGCTACTTGGAGATAGCTGAGGTACTAGACATTATGATAAATTGGAATCAGAAGAGCCAACGTAAAGCAATGAAACCATAAGGACGATGAGAAGATAGAGTGATCATGGTGAAAGGCCCGTGTCTTCCCAAAGAAGTCTCCTTGAAAATATTGCCACCAAAACAAGGTTATTATGAGAGTCTGGTGGGATGAGTACGAAATTATCTATGAAACGCTACTCGAGCAAAAATAGGAGAAACCATGTTGTCTGTAAGCTCAATCTCGACTAGGGATCTGAAAATTTCAGTGTATACCCTGTAAAGGTCTCTGGTTTAATCTAACCAAATTGGTATCAGAAGTACATAGAAATGGAATAACGTTGAAATTCATAATATACAATGGAATTTTCAAGCTGTCTTCAGTGAATTTTCTACTCTCTAGATCTTTATCTGTTATTTCAAAAAATCCATTCAAATCTTTTTAGTTTTATGCATAGTTGAGCATTCGGAAAATTCTTAAACTACCTGAAAATACCGACAAAGCGCATTGTTTTGACAATAGATATGCAGATTAGTATTTTGTATAGAAGAAACATTGCCCTTTGTGGCAGATGTTTTCGGGTCAAGGTCTGCCCGACATGGGAATTCGGAATATGCGGGTCTTTGCGTTGAAAATGAGAATGTGATTTATATGACCTACAGCAACATGAGCCGTCATTGAGCTGTTTTGGCAGCTGTCGCAGGAACCCGCTTTGAATTCCCCGGCATTTTGCTATATAGTAAAAGTACGCGTATCTCTGCGTCGTGTTGGGACTCACATCGTATAGAGATTTTATCTTCTACCTTTTGGAATTGTTGCCAGCTAAACAATTTGCTGCAATATTTGATTTAGCTTTTGTCGCGCTGATTGGGTGCAAGGATGCTGTTTGCCTGGCTGCCAACGTGCCCCGTCGACTCCTGCTCCAGCTCCTCCTCCTCCTCGTCCCTTGCTTTGTTGCCACATGCAACGCATTTGTAATGCATGGAATATATTTTTGCTCTTTGAACAAGTTATTTGTCGCGCATATTTTAGCAACCAGTCAACACCCCACTGCCCCGTTGACAACCGACAAAGGCTGATTATTAAAACATGAGCATCATCAGATACAAAAATAATAATCATAATCCTAAGTTCAGCGGCATAAAATACAAATTAAAGCTGAAACTGAGGCGCGGCGGAGAGCATAATCAAAAATGAATAATGAAAAATAATATAAAAATGCAAAATGGAAAATGTAAATACAAATTAATGGCGCACTTCCTGTCGGCCGCCGCCATGCTTTAAAATGCAGCCATAAAGCAGAGTTAACGCCATTGCAGACAGACGTCACAATTTATACCCTGTAGACATTGAAAATTGAACAAGAGGGGTAGTTTTATGCAGTATTTTTAATCTTGCGAAGAGCATGATTAAGCAGGATAATTTGATAATTGTAACTTTCTTTCACTAACACAAAATCTGGAAAATCTGAACATTATTTAAGGCAAAGAGAATAAAACATTGTATACGTTTTAAGAAAGGGCCCAGAAAAGTCTACAGCGACTTGTTCATATGGAAAATCGAAATATTGTTTAAGGACGAATCGCCCTCAAATTTCATGAATCGGTATACTATAAATTTTCAATAGATTTATAAACATTGGGAATATTAAACAACCCCACTATGAGTTGTTTGACAACACTAGATATGAGTATTCCATACCAGCATTACATATGATATAGTATTTCGTTCCATCTGAGTTCAGAAAAGTAAAATTAAAGGAGACTAAGATACTCTTCGAGAAGAAAATACAGAAAAAAATTGAACAAAAGTTACCTCTCAAATAGTTAGGATATAAACTGGAATCGGTAGATCCATTGGCGTCTGTCTATGAAATTTGTCTGGGTATGAAATTCGACCCATTGTACAACTAAAAACCGCATTGCCCGTATTTTGCAAGTTTTTCATTCTATAGCATTTAAATTTCACACACACTTCAATTTCTTCATTATCTGCCATCATACTTAATTTCAAAAAGATCGAATTACTATAGTCGGTTGACAGGGCTGCGCTTCAAGAGGCTATAGCCTCCCCTACAGGGTATAGCCTAGTTCAACCTCAAGGAAAATTTGCCTGTAACTATGGTTGCAACATTTCAATTACTTTCGGCCACATTTTGGGGTTGTGGCACGTTCAGACTTGCCACTTCCCCCCTGCCCCCCGCACAGCCCACTGCTTGGCTGGCTGGCAAAACGTCAAAAAGTTTTTGTTGCTTTGCTATGATTTAAAATCCCGCCACTTGGCAAGGAGCATTTAAAATTGGAGCTACGAAGTTGTAGGATTATAAGGTTCCCACGCTGCCAAGGCTCAAGTTCAGGCAGCTGCCAGTTGCAGATACAGTTTGTGGCAAGCTCGGGTGCAGATGCAGATGCAGATACGGATATACAGCTACAGATACAGATACTTTTTGATTGCGCCATGTGTTGGCTGCGCATTTGTTGCCCGGGGCGCAATTATTTATGCATTATATACATATATATAAACCTCCGATGTCTGTATATATATATATATATATATATATATATATATATATGTATATATAGTGTTTTTTTTTTTGTATGTGTCCATCCTCAGCATATGCAACAAATACATTGTTATTATGTATTTGACACGGTTGTTTT
>JBANCY010000169.1:0-59860 GCA_037040045.1 Phorticella flavipennis | reverse complement strand
TTCTATACAATGAAGCTCTCCCTATTATGAATTGATTTCAAACACACAACTTTTTCGTTCCAATTTCATTGTATGTAAATATAATTGCTGTATAATGAAGTTTCTATATAATAAACTGATTTTCTGGTCCCGCCAAGATTCATTATAGGGAAGTTGGACTGTACTTTATGGGCTATGCCACGCCTCCTACTGCCTGTTACATACATATCAACCTAACTATTATACCCTTATTTGCCATTTTTTCCTAATGGGATCGAAAAACTTTGCAAATCTAATCACAACCACAACCACTGTGCATGTTGCGCCTTATCGAGCAGAGGGGCAGTTAGCTAACTGTGCTTATCGCTCGCTCGCTCTCTCTCTCTCTCTCTCTTTCTCTCTCTAAGCACTTGAATAACTGATAACTGTTATTTGCTGATACGAAAGCGATAAGATAAGATGTATGTCAATCGCATGATATTGGGCTGGGGCTGCCTTATCTTTCGGATAGACCAAGTTGACGAACCAAATAAGTTTTGTGTATCCCAAAAAGAGAGGAGAAAAAACCCATTGTCGCTTTCATTCATACTTATTTATAAAAGCATATATATATATATATATGTACATATATGTTGCAGAACAGACATTTGGTCACACTGTGCGCGGGCGCTGCTAATCAGCAGGCGGCAGCGGCGGCGGCGGTAATGACTGACTGACTGCGACGTTGCCTAGGTTCATAAAGCACACACACACACACACGCAGACACACAGATACATATACATATATATATATATGTGTATGCATAAAGCTCTCTCATTGCAGTATCTCTGCACGACGCTGTTCACGTGTTAACGGTAAAAGTGCCGCACTGCATGCTGATGATGAACGCTGCCTCTGCCAGCTGCCTCTGCCCGCTGCCGCTGCTCTGCCCGCTGCTACTGATTGACAGAGCGCCAGCAGCGCAGCATGCCTAATTATTGCCTAGGACAGGACAAAGGCAAAGAGAGAGCGTGAGAGCGAGAGATAAATTCCTGCTGAACGCACAGAGAGAGTAGATGATTCTAGTGCAAAAACAACAACAATTACACAGCTAAAGAGAGAGGTGAATGAAGATGACGCCGACGACGACGTCGACAGCGACGCCGACGTTAAGCACGCGTAAAGCTACAGTGGGCGGCGGCAGGCACGCATTGTGTTTATACATGCATGCACATAGATACATATGTATCTATGTATCTACATACTGCATGCATACAGATACTATATATATGTATCTCTTATATGCAGCATGTTCTTTTTAGTATGTACACCAAAAATATATGTTATATACTAGATATATACACACTTTCCTGCAAATATATAAACATACATATATATTGATACACACACTCCTCACAGATTTTAATTTTGGTAATGAAACACACACACACACACATCACACACGCACACAACGACACAGTACAAACGTAACGTAAATAGACGTAATAAGCAATAAGTGGGCAAAGTAAAACGTAAAAGCCCAACATCAACAACAACAACAACAATAACATAGGCAAACAAATAACAAATCAGACACAGTGTGACAAACTTGATTTGCAAATGGTTGACTTGAAAAGGAGTTCTTAAAAGCGACATATTATATGGCCATAACAACCCCATTGGGTCAAAGCCTGAAGCACTATTCTCCTTTTTTGTGCATGCATAAGCGGGACTCGAACCCACGCTATACACTGGTCCACCGAGGCCCCATAAGATTTTCTGATATTCTGTATACATTGGGTAAAAATGGTATAAGTTTATAAAAAGTTAGCTCCCGCCCCCTAGAGTATATTATATATTCTTGATTAGCAAGAAAAGTCGAGTCATGAAAGCTTCGACCGTTTGTCTCTCTGTTTGAACGCCTCAAACTCAGGAACTTTAAGCGCTAGTTATATCAAATTTCGTATACAGTTCCCTGTATACTCTATGCAGATCAAGTTTATTGACAATTTTGATTACCTCCCCTACAATTGGATTATAACCTATTATAAAGCAAAATTGTGAAGATACAATCATCAAATTTGGTACAGAGTTGCATATATATATATATATTAAAAGTAATACGATATTTAAGTATTTTTTATTGCGTTTATTTTTTCTTCCCAAAATATATCGATTCCAGGCACAATTTCAGAAAAATTTCGTTTTTTCTTAAATATACATACAAATATTAAAACTATAAACCGATTTTGAAAATTTCATTATGATAGCCAATTGGAACATTAGAAAATATTTATAAATTGTATAATCTGCTTACAGGGCAACTCGTAGTCTAGTTCTCCCTTTTACTGGTATTTGTTTTAAACAAAATCTGGGGAATGTGTGTGAAAATATTTTCACATGATATAAACACATATCTTTCATGTTTACAAGCCAAACGCTGTGGAGTTTCCAGTCATAATAAACAAATCGATTTGTTTATAGAACTTGACATGAATAGCTTGGGAAGCATAGGAAACATGAGAATGACAAAAGCTGTAGTTGTTTGGAATATTATATAGTATGGAATGCAGTCCAGTTGCAACAACGTTAGCGTAAGACGCAGGAATTTACTTTGAACCTACAGAGAGGTATCGATGTTAATTTTGGAGATCTTCATTCAACATAGTTAGTCTGAGGAGGGTCATGAGTGGGGCGACTTCTAGTTTGGGGACAGTGCCACAGAAATAATATTATAAAAACAAGTGATATGAGTGTTATCCATAGATTCCCTGCTGTTTTCCCATAATTGTATATGGAAATCTTGTTCTTATATAACTTATAAACATAAACATAAATATGGTCAAAATAGACTTTAACTAGAATGTGGTAGCTGTACAATGTAGTAAATCGAACCTTTTAAACATTGGTGGAACCATAGCTTAAAAGGAATTTTAAGTGTTTGTCAAATTTTCAATCAATAACGTTTAAAACCTGAGAAATATGGGAAAAATTAACTTTCAGTTGAAAAGTTTGTATACAATTTATTGCGGACATATGGAATACATATGTTCGTTGAATACATCTGCATAAAATTAGGATTTTTAATAATCAGATCTTTTTGAATTTTGGCGGAATCATAGCAAATAAAGAATCTTAAAGGTATGTGTAATTGCAAACCAATTACTTTTGGGACCTGGGAAATGCAGTCGAACTTCCCTAAAATTAATCTTGACGGGACCAGAAAATCACTTCATTATATAGAAAATTCATTGTACAGAAATTCTATTTATATACAATGAAATTAGAACGAAAAAGTTGTGTGTTTGAAATTAATTCATAATAGGGAGAGCTTCATTGTATAGAAGTTCACTATAGAGAATTTCGACTGTATGAACAAAACTCACTTCTAGTTGTGATGATTTTAAAAAAAAATATTTTAGAAACTATTCCTCAGATATAGGAGCCTCGACGGATCAGTACACAGCGCACTGTCTCGCCAAACAAGAACTCGTGGGTTCGAGCCCCATTCATATCGATAGGCATGACCCTCTTAGAAAAACTAGGTTTTGGCGTAGGATTTGATATCCACACACATAAGAAAAGTTTTTCAGTGAAATAAGCCAGACATAAAGGAAAATAGTGCTACCGACTGTGACTCAATAGGGTTGTTATGGCCATATAATAACAATAATAGCTCTAGAAATCAAATTGTTTAGCTTTTAGCAAAATTATATGTTAGAAATATAAGGAATATTCTTATATACAAACTACAGTCGAATCCCGATAATTTGTCCCCCGCTTAATCGAAAATAGCGATAAATCGGATAAATTTCGGGCACCCTAAAAAAAAAACCCTATTAATAGAAAACTCGTTAAATCAAAAACTCGTCTAAATTAAAAACAATTCAATCCCCTTGGCATTTCGAATTATCGCGATTCGACTGTATTAACAATTTTGTACACAAGGACAATCGCTTTTGCCCCACTGTACAACAGATGACGGCATCGGCATGCGCGAAAAAATTCTCATTATTTTTGTTGCTGTTTCGCTTTTATTTTGCCGAGTGTTGTGTGTGTGTGTGTTGTGTGTGTTGTGTGTGTGTGTTGTGTGTGTGTGTGTGTTGTGTGTGTGTGTGTGTGTTGTGTGTGTGTGTGTTGTGTGTGTGTGTGTGTGTTGTGTGTGTGTGTGTGTGTGTCGCTGCTGCTGCAGTTGCCGTTTTGTATACTAACTAAATTTTATCTATACTATTTGCGGTTCTGCGTATGCGCGCATATGCAACATACATACATACATATACATATACATAAGTGTGTGTGTACTACATATAGAGCTGTGTGTGTGTGTGTGTGTGTTGTACGTGCAACTTGTTATCGCATAGCGTAAAACAGCAAAGAAGAAGCAGAAGAAGAAGAAGAAGCAGAAATAAAAACCAAAACAAGTTTAATGACGTTTTGCGCGCGCAGCGAACGAAAAAAAAAACAAGTCTACGAAACTGGAGAAAGAGAGAGAAGGGGAAAAAACAAAAGCAGAACACAAAACTGGTTTAACCCAGGACAGCAGAGGGAGAGAGAGAGAGAGAGGGGCACAACAGTTACAGCAGCAGCAGCTTTGGGAGAGAGACACAACAGTTACATATACAAAGAGAGCGGAGAGCGAGAGAGCGCGAGCTGAGCTTAAGCAGCATCAGTGTTGTTGTTGTTGTTTTTATATTGTTTTTGCACGTCTGTTTTGGGTTTTTTTTTTTACATTCTTACAATACATATAGAAATCTATATGTATGCGTGTGTCTTTTGGCTATGTATTTTAGCTGTTTTTTTTAGCTTTTTTTTTGGTCTGCGCATGACAAGCTGCAAAATGCCTTTTCATGGCAAGGGTTGGCGGCGGGGTTGCCGTATCGTGTGAAGCAGCAGCAGCCACGAGGGTTGCAACCTGTGTTGCCCACTAAAGTGCATAAAAGAGCTTTCGCTTGTGTGCGTGTGTGTGTGTGTGTGGCCTAGAGCCTGGAAAAGCTTTTGTTGCATTGCAAAAACAAAAAACAAGAATAAGAAAAGCTGCATCAAGGCAAGCTTATCACTTAGCTTATTGTATGACTGATATGAATTTCTATATATATATATAAAGTATATATATATATATATATATATGTATATATATTTGTGACCGCCTCTTGGCATTATCTAATCACGCCTTGTTGTCGGCTCTGCTGTTATCAGCCAACGACTGATAAGACGACGACAAGGCAAGGCTCCACTGCCTGGCTTATCACTGGGCATATCTCTGCCCTCTTCTGTCTTCTGTCTGCGTTCTAACAATCACGTTGTCACACACACACACAGACACACATAGACCACACTCTCCCTCTCGCTTGCACTCTGTAGCGCCTACTCGCTCGCACAGGTTCCACTGATAAGCAACAATCACGCTCACTCACTCTGCTTGGGATTTGTGCTAGTTTGCAGCCCGAGCTTATCTGACATATACTATATATATATATATAATTCTATATATATATATATATACTCCATAGAATCCCATGTCTCCGACCTAAGCCCAATCCCATTATAATTGTATTTTTCGCCTACGCGGGAAGGTCAAATCGGCATATGTTTATTTCCTTAAAAGATCCCCAATCCCCATGTCCTAATTTTTATCTCCCCAAAAGGTTCCCATGTCTTCCTTATAAAAGTCCTATCAAATCGACAAATGTATATTTCCTTCATAGATCCCCAATCGCCAAGATCTAATTTTTGTAACCCCAAAAGTTTCCCATTTCTTCCTTATATAAGCCCTATCAAATCGGCATATATAAATTTCCTTTACAAACCCAATTCCCATGTCCTAATTTTTATCCCCCCAAAAGGTTCTCATGTCTTACTTATAAAAGTCCAATATGATTTTGTTTTCCCAAAATATTTATGTTTCATTTATCCCTGAAAGTTTCCGACTTAAGCCCAAACCCGTTATATTTATAATGTAGGTTTCATCAACAAACCGGGAAGTTCAAATCGGTATATATATTTCCTCTATAGACCCAATCCCAATGTCCTTATTTGTTTCTACCAACAAAATATATTTTCTATAACTTCATTAGTTCACAATTCTTCGATCCACATCCAAATCCAGTTTTTTCACAATATTTGTGCTTCATCCTCAATATTTTCTCTCCAAAAACATATCTTTTTCATCAAAATTTCTTCTTCTAAAAGTGCAATTCGATTTGTTTGTTCTTATTCAAAAAATTATTCAATCACAAATCGGCATAAATATAGTTTATCCTTATTTTTTTCCCCAACAAAAAACAATTTTTTCCATCAAAATTTCAGTTAGATCATAACTTCATCTGTCTTTCATTCAATTTCATCCAATGCCAGTCCAATTCATCTAAAAGTCCAATCGGATTTTATCGTCCAAAATATTTATGTATTATCCCAGGGAAGGTCAAAGCGGTCCATTGGAACCCAAGTCAGCTCAGCTGTTTATTATTTTTGTAAAATTCTGGAAAAAGTATTAGCTGATAATTTTTTTTGACTTTAAATCGTAACAAACAACGTTCTATATAGGGTATATATGGATTGTTGTTTATCAGCAGCTCAAGTTGAGTTTTTTCTAATCTTGTTGCTTTGGGGATTTAGTGTACATATGTATGTAGTACCCCCCCCCCCCCCCCTCAGTTCTATTAAATAACTAATCAAGCGTTTCAGCTCAGCTGTTTTTACAGTCAAAAATAGAACGGTATAAGTAGGGCTACGTGTCGAGAGATAGGCGAATAGATTCCGGGGAATACAGCCAAAAATACGGAAAGTATGCTAATCATGCGAGACGCGTTTGATCTCTAATCAGTTCAATGGATTCTTTTGAGAAAGTTCTTATTGGAAAAAAGAATCTGAGGAATTCCCGAAAAAATAAAACTAATAATTTTTGAAGTGAAATCGAATGATTCGGAAATCTAGGACAGAAATTATAGTAAATTGATGTGGAAATATGAACAACTGTCTCCATACCTAAAGTAGGCATAGATTGAGTGAACATATTAGTCACAAATAATACTCCAATATCAAGGAGAGCTATCTAAAACTTAGGAATAAACGTTGAGCCCAACAGGATTTTTTTTCGAAAATAGATGAAATTTGGTAAGATTCCTTTAGCAGATAGTTCTCATAAGAGTTTTTAAGAATTTCTAATGGTTCCGGAAATATTTTTCCCAGTAAACCTAATAAAGGCGAAGTGGAATATGGATTAAAACCTATGTAGATAATATTGTTAATCATTATCGCAAAGATCTCTTGGCAGATAATTCAAAAAATGGTTCTTAAAAGCTTCGAATGATATCGGATTGATTTCTGTAGGAAAACTTAATAAATGGAAAATGAGATATCGATTGTAAAACTTTTAAAGGTCAAAGAAATATACAAAAGTAGGAACAAAGTTCAAGGCACCTGCCTAGGTTTATCGGGGCGTATAATATTAAGGATAACCTGAGAAACGCTGCCTCCCACCATCGTGGGCTTTACCAAAACTTTCAAAAAACGCACAAATGGGCAAATCGATAAAAGATAATCAAAAATGTATAAGCTTTATAGGACATTGATGACAGTGGCCGACTTTGCCCGGGCTCAATTCATACAGTCAGTCAAAACTTAAGTTAGGATTGGATTTCCATAGAAATTTTTAGACCAAAAATGTAAAATATCGGATTACCTCGGATTTTTATAGACCCGATTTGCCACCCACTTCTCCCCCCTAATGTACCGTTACATATATGTATGCATAATTTACTCACCGCCCGCCTTGAAGGTCGATGCATCGAAACTGGGCGCCCGCACCGGCTGCTGTTTGTCCCGCAGGCCGAGCTGTCGCTCGGGCACGTAGCTGACAGCTGCTGGGAGCGATTCGCCCCGTGTCAGGGGTGGCCTCACGCCGCTGGGATCATCGAGGGCGCTGCGCTTGGCACTGGAGGGGCCACCGATGCCGACGACGCCGCTGTTGCCGGGAGTCAATTCGGCGACGCTGACACCGATGCCCACATGCGGGGGGCCGTGCGACTGTTGCGATTCAACATCGATATCCTCGGAGGGTGGACGCTTCAGGTTAACCGATAACGCTGGCAGCAGGGTGGAGCCCCCGCCGCCGCCGCCGCCACCGGGTGGCTGTTGACTGACCGGACCCGCAACGGGTCGCTGGGCGGCTGTCGGCGGCATATGATGGGGATTCATGTGCGGTATGCGTACGGGTCGGACATCCGGTGACGACTCCAACTTGACGGGAAAATCCATTAAACTGCCGCCGGCGTTGCCCTGTTGCTGCTGTTGTTGTTGTGTGGGCGGCGGCGGTGGACCAATGCGTGGCATTGACTGATAAGCCGCCACCGCGGCGGCATGATGATGTGACAAAGCCAACGGACCGGGTGCGCCGCCGGCAGAGGAGGGTCCACCGCTGGTGCTGGGCGCACCGCGATGCTGTGGCACAACCGGACCGCCGGTTAGCTGTAGACCCGTCTGCTGTTGCAGGACAACCACCTCGCCGTTCTCATGGGCACGCTTGCTGCTCGGATGCAGACGCTTCATCTGGCGTGCGGCATCGAGGACGACCTCGATGCGATCGGCGCCCTCGTAGTTGACACAGCCCCGGCAGACCGCCTCGGAGAAGTCATTGATCATGGCCCAGGGCATGCGGGGCAAGTCGCACAGGTAACAGTGCTGACGCTTCGTTTGCAGTGACATGGTGAATGGTGGTGGTGGTGCAGCTGGTGGTGCTAGTGGCGGTGGTGGTGGGAGTAGGGTGGATTGCAGTTGAGAGAGGGTTGGGCGTACGAGCCGCCGCCGGGGGTTAGAGTTCAACTGGAAGTCGAATGGAATGCACTACGGGCTCAGGCCTTGCTCCGGCTGTGGCTGCTGCTGCTGCTGCTCGACCCAAATTTACGCGCGCAACTCGACCCACTTTTTGGCCTCAGCTTCGGGCTGCACACAGTTACAGATACACAGAGGGAGGGAGGGAGACACACGGAGACACTGATGCACAGTTATAAACAAAAAATACGCTTTTAGCCTTTTATTTTACCGCTCTTTGCGCGCTTCGAATTGTTTATCGATTGATTTTTAGTTATCGATAAAATTGTTTAATAATGGCGCCGCCTGTTGTTGCTGTTGTTGTTGCTCAAAATTGTACCGGCAACGTTGGCAGTTTGTTGTTGTTGTTGTTGCTTTTATCATTGCTCTTTGGCTGCTCGGCTGCTGCTGCTGCTCCGGCGGCTGGTTGTACATTTTTTTGTTGCTTTTTGCGCTGCGCTTTGTTATTGATTTTCGCTGCAGGCGCTGCTGCCGCTGCCGCTGCACACGCACACACACATGACACCCAGCAAAAATTCACAATTCGAAAAACAATAATCAAAAAAAAATTGTAGATTGTTGTAAAAAATGCTTATTGTTTTGCTTATTATATTTCAATTGCGCACAACACAAATTACATATATATACACATGTATATATATGCACACACACGTACGCGTTTCGTACGTCTTTGTCGCCTGTGCAGGGCGCACAACAACAATAAATAAATACTACACACGCATACAGTTACACACGCAGTTAGTTAGTGGCGAGAGAGCGCGCGAGAGAGCCACGTACACGCGGCGCGTTGGGGCACACACAAGAGAGAGAGAGAGAGAGTGTCGTGCGTGTGTGTGTTGGTGTGTGTGTGTTTGTGTGGCACAAACACAACAAAATACCGAAGATTTTTCAGCGTAAACGTAACTTGACGCGGCAACGTTCGGCTGCAGAATGATGGAAGCAAGCGGTGCGCCAAGCGAAGCAGCGCAAAGCGAAGGCGAACAAGAAGAAATGAACAAAAGAAAGAGAGAAACAAACTAACAGGCACGTCGAACGGCAGCAGCAGCAGCAGCGGCAGCAGCAGCCCCAGTGGAAAATTTGTGCGCCTGTGCGCATAGTTCGGGGGGAATTCAAAATAATTGTTGTTACTAGAGCGGGTTTTTTTTTCTGTTTCATAGTTTACATTAAATTATATATTTTTGCTCTTTATTAATTATTAAAAATATAAGCTAAATATGTTTATGGGTAACACTATAATACAACAAGTGGGGGAAGCACTTCGATTAACACTCTCATCGTTTTGAAAGTTGAGGCGTAATACAACCGATAATTTGTACCCCGCTTAATCGATTTCTAGTCCCCTGAAAAAAACCCCTATTAATAGAAGTCTCATTAAATCAAAAACTCGTCTAAATCGAAAAAATTGCAATTCCCTTGGCATTTCAAATTATCGGGATTCGATTGTATTATGATTCTTATTGTCAAAGTTAGAGAAGTTTACAAGACTTATTGGCCCGCCTAGTCTTATTGGCCTGCCTGGTTTTGCTGTTAGATAGCCCAATTATACATAAATTACTCTATTCATTATATTACTCGGCTCAAAGCCTGAACCACTATTTTCCTTTATTTCTGCAGTAAATCTATAAAATCGAAGAAAAAAATTAAGTCCCCTTCCCCATTTTGAAGCTGTTAACCTCTTCAGAATATGCAATAATATTTTATGTTTTTACAGACAGTTAATTCTTAAGTTTGGTAGAACGTCAGACAATCATAACAGATGCAGAAGGGAAATATGTACAAAATAGATCTTTAATTGGATTAGAGCCCAGTTATAGTAATTACAATCTTATATTTTCTATACGATTGTGTATTTTTCTAACATTTACAACCAATTTCCAAAGTCAAAAGTAAGGTGAATTTGCTACAAAAAATAAAATGTTTATATTGTAAGAAGTCTATATAGTATATGTTCCGATCCCACAAATATGCTAGCGAATTTTAAAAACGACTCTATGCAAAAATTTGATTGCGATAACTTCAAAAATAGTTCAATATATAAGAATTCTAATTAGTTTTAACAATTTTAAACAAGGAGCTTCGATGGACCAGTGGACAGCGCACTGTTCCGCCCAACAAGAGGTGCGAGTTCGAGTTCCTCTTTTGGCTATAGGCATGACCCTACTAGAAAAACTAGGTTGTGGCGTAGCACTTGAAATAAACCCACGTAAAAAAGTTCTTCGGTGAACAAAGCAGAAATAAAGGAAAATAATGCTTCAGGCTCTGACCCGATGGGGTTGTTATGGCCATATAATATATAATAATATAATAATAATAAATACAATTTGTCATATGCTTTTTGGTATTAATTCAAATGAATGCAGCTTTTACTTAGTTCTTATTGCGCAGCCAATTGGCAACTGGGCTGCAGGACGTTTGGCTGCTATTGTAGACATTTTTCAGTTCATGCGCGCACGCTCTCCGCCGTGCGTGTGTGTGTGTGCGGCATACATATATACGTTCATTCATTGCCACAGTGCGCTCTGCTTAGCGCAAGCCCCGAATGGGCTGTAGATTAACAGAGACTTAACAGAGGCGCGCAGCGAGTGGCCACTGTGGCATGGATATGTATGCATGTGTGTGTGTGTGTCTGTGTGTATGTATGTGTGGCGTTGTGTGCGCATGTATGACGCGTCGCAGCGACACGCACACTGGCAAAGCCCGAGCTGTTGTTGTTGTTGTTGTCGTCGTAGTTGTTGTTGCTTTCGTACGTGCGAGCACGTCATAAGCAAAAGCAAAACGCCAAGCAGCAAGGCTGACGACGCTGTGACGACGCGACGCGATGCGATGCGAGCCGACGTCGTGCGAAAAGGGGCGCGTTTCGTGCTGTGGGGGTTGAAACGAGTCACAGCGACCGACCCAACCGACCCGACCATTGCTCCAGTCCAGTGCTAGCTTTTTCGGTATGTATACTATGTACATACATATAGACACGATATGTAAATATACATATATGTATATACATGTATATGCATATGTGTATGTACATGGGCAGGCGTATACACACGAAATTGTGGCACGAACATACACACACACACACACACACAACATGCATACGTTGTTCGTGTATCGATACAGAAATTTAGACCTTGAATACGTAACGGCGCGTCGTCGTTGCTGCTGCAGCCGGCGTTGCACAGTGGGGCAGATTGCTGGGTTTGTGTAGAAAAATAGAATTTAGAATTTTTTTTGTTTTTCTTTTTTTTATTATTATTTGTAATTAGAATTAAATTCTAAATTACTGATGCCTTCTGGCTGTGTTAGGTTAGGATCTAGACATGAGTGGGGCTTGCACCCAGATGAATTGAGTTAGAATTGGTTTGTTGGGTTTTTATACCCTCGGGGGCCCCGGTGGACCAGTACATAGCGCACTGTGCCGCTAAATAATAGGCTGTGGGTTCGTACCCCACTCATGTCGATAGCCACCACCCTTTAGAAGAACTAGGTTGTGGCGTAGGATTTGAAAACCACCCGGATAAAAAAATTTCAGTAGAAGCAGAGAGAAATAGTCCTTCAGGCTGAGATCCGATTGGTTTGTTATGGCCATTTAATAATAATAAAAGGTTAAATTTAGAACAATGTTTTATGGAATCTGTTCTACTCTGGAAACGGAACCTCTCGATTTGTACTTAATGATATAATTGAAATAATTCCTCTTGACTTCTCAAGGGGCCTCAGTGGATCACAGTCCACTGGTCCACCGCTTAAACGTGCCGAGCTCAAACTACCCTTGAAGATCCGTGTGTACCATATGCAGATCAAGTTTATCTTCAATTTTGGATGCCAAGCCCATAATCGATAAGAACTATTTTCGAAAAAATGGCCCTAACTTTTCCATTTATAGGACTATCGACACCAAAATTGGTATATAGGTCATGATTAGAAACTGCAGAATGGAATTGCCCAACATTTGGATACATCCCTTCATTTCCCCGGAAATTAACGAAATGAGTCTAGCAGCCACAATTTGTATGCCAGAGTTATGAATTTTGGTATATAAATGCTTATTGACCCCATACAGAAAGTGGCATCCACAATTTTTTTCCATCCTAATTTGGTCCCCCATAAATCAATACAATTTTATATCTGTTTACAATCTCTATCATATTGATTCGAATTTGAAAATATATATTAATGACTATATCATTAGCCAAGCCTGAAAATTTCAGAATGATCGAATTATAAAAACCGAAGTTATAAGTTTCTAAAAGTACCGAAAACGGGTGAAAATGGCAAAAGTTCAAAAATGTATTATGTCACTTGGGGGCTAAACTATTGCAGTTAGAGCCAGGAAATTCGGCATGGAGTTTCGCGCACAGTAATACGCAAAAAGAAGTTTCTCAAATTTTTCATGCCACGTCCTCCTCCCACGCAAATCAAAAAAATTTGATAACAGATGTAAATTTTTTGATTTAAAACTAGATTTTCAACACACGAATGTGTTTCGAACTCACGCGGAAAGTTCCCAAAGATTTCATAATATTTTAAAGTTAAAATGAATGCATATACAATATGAATATTTAAAGATTAAAGACTGATTTTTATAACTAAAACCGGTTGGATAGATAGTTAAAGCATGAACTAAGCGCTGCTAATAAGAATTTTAATATACAATATGATAATAATAATAAAAACTATATAAATTTATTAACTAAAAATGTTCATTTATTTGCAAACAAAATATTATGTTTAAACAATAAATTATAGAAAGTTAAACTAAATTGCAATGCCAATGACACTGTGGCTCCACTGTGCTGCCAAAAACTGCTGCTACGTCACTTTGGCGCAGGCAGCGACGGCGACGCGGGCTGAGGCAGCGACTGCGACAGCGACTGAGGCCTGTAAACGGTTGCAATTGGTTTCTATGCAAATGCAGCTGTCCGTCGGGTATATTATTAATGATGACGTTTTTTGCACTCTTGATTCGGGGCGATTCTTCAGATAGTTTGACTTAATGGAAAGAAAGCATGAGAACTCAATGAAATTCAAGCTAATTAGCTGTGGGACAGCGCAGCTGTTAGCGTGTTGCGGTACAAATGGACAGATCAGCTGTTTTAACAGCTGTTAAGTGAAACTTGGCAACGTTGCAATGCTGTTAATTCGCTGTTAAGCGGCTTACACGCATTATATAGCGTTTGTTTGTATGCAAATATGTATTTAGGAACAGGAAACATGCCACATTGCGCATGCCTCTATATATACTATATCCATATATATGTGCATATATATGTACAACATTGCCACGCCTCCAATTTGTGTCGCTGCCTCCGGAGCGTGTGCATGTATCTACTATATCCTGGGCTGTTGGCCTGACTTGGCCTGACTTGGCCTGGCTTGGCCTAGCTCGTCCTGCCCGCATATCGATCCGTGCACCGACCATGGTCTGGGACAAATTCCACGATGGATACAACCTGTCGTATTGCCCTTTATTTTGTATGTATTCATCGCCACACTGTGTGCTCGGGCTCTTCCTGGAAGCAACAATGCGGAAAAACCAGATACACAACTGGCCAAACTGGGGCCCTGAGCTGCCCGAACGTTTCTTGTGGGTGGCTCTGGGCGACGGATGGTCGGGAAGCGGGAGGGGCTAGCGGAGGCAGGGGTCTGTCATGAAGTCGAAACAATCTATTAATGTGTATAATGATGATAATGATGTTGATTTGGATGTTGATAGTGCACAACTGTACACACTCCCTATAAGGATTACTCACGACCCAGCCGGGTCTCCCCAGGCCCCGGGGCCTACCCGATAATCACTTTTTGATTTGCATATTTGTTGTCGGGAGCCCACTTATGTTGCCACCGGGCCCCAAGCAAGTGTACAAGTGGAGCTGTCCTTGGCTTCAGTTCGAGGATAATAGCCGGGTCACCCTTATTATATATGATAATGAGCCCTGATAAAATCAAATGAGAAAATTCAAATCAACTAGTAAAGTTGATTCGTAATTCTCATGAAAAATTCAGACATTAATGATATATTCGGTACACCTGAAAAATAAGGTCTTAATCATACACCAGACATAACTTGGCCAAAACTCCATAGATTTCAATCCGGAATATCTTAAAATGTAGGGATTATGTCGGAGGTTGATTCTGCAACAAAATCCAATTTTCATTATATATTCATTTTTCTTCAATATTTTGCGTTTTCTTCAAATATGGGGCCTTACTAAAAAACTGTTTTTTTCGACTTCCATCCATAACTTTGCCAAAACATAACCGATTTCAATCCGGAATATCTTAAAATATGTGTAATATGTTTGAGATCAATTGTACTTCAAAATTTTTTTTTCATAAAAAAAAAATATTATTTCTTCAATATTTCGAGTTTTCCGAAAATTTGGGGACTATAAAAAAAAAAGCAAAAATCTCTCACTAGGCACAACTTTGCCAAAACCGATTTCAATCCGGAATATTCTAAAGTGTGTGAATGATATATGAGGTCTATTCTACAAAAAAATCCAATTTTCATAAGAAATTCATTTTCCTTCCAATTTCGAGATTTTCGAAAATATGCGGGAAATGTATGGAAAAAGAAATCTCATTATTTTTCAATATTTTGAGTTTTTAGAAAATATCGGGTCTACGGAAAAAGGAGGCATTTTTTTGACTTCACTAGTCATAACTTTTTCAAAAACCAAACCGATTTCAATCCGGAATATCTTAAAACGTTTGATGTTGATTCTAAATTTTCATAAGAAATCTATTATTATGCCACATTTTGAGTTTTCCAAAACTTTGCCAAAACTCAACAGATTTCAATTTGGAATATCTTTAAATGTTGGTACATTATCTACGGTTGATTCTACATTAATATCAAATTTTCATAGGAAATTCATTTTTCCTCAATATTTTAAGTTTTCCAAAAATATGGCGTATACCGAAACAGAGCCTTTTTTCGACTTCCGTCAGATATAATTTTGCCAAAAATCAACAGATTTGATTCCGGAATATGTAAAATAAATATTCTTCGTATTTTGAGTTTTAACCCCAACTCGACCGATTTTAATCTGGAATATCTTAAATTGTGGACAATATAGTCGATATGGATTCTGCATCAAAATCCAATATTCATGGGATTTTTATTTTCTTTCAATATTTTGAGTTTTCCGAAAATTTGGGGCCTGACGATAAGAGGCATTTTCGACTGCCACCAGCCATAACTTTGCCAAAACTCAACCGATTCCAATTCGAAATATCTCAAAACCCAAGTCTGAAACCCTGATATCGCCCTTTTTTATAAAGTTAAACAATTGTTTTGTATTTTTTGATGGGGTTTTTCAATGGAATCAAATGTATTTTGAAACAAAATAATTGTCAAATTGCATACAAAAATATACGCAATTTATACTGAATAATACAGGCTAAGTTTATATATATATTATAATTATTGTATATAGATATATTATATAATGTATTGTTTAATTAATTTATTGATTTATGTAAAGTTAGTGGAAACATTGAGAGGCATTGACGTACGACATAGGGGCTAACAGCTGTTATACGGCTGTTAGCTAACATAACAGACGCGCATATAACAGCTAAGCATGAACGAAAAAAAAATATATGACATTATAATGTTAATTAGAAATAATTATAATACGAGTTGTATATCAGTTAATGGAGGGAGGATTTTGGAGGGGAGGAAGGGTTTTGCGATTACAAATGTCAGTTCCAAGCGTTGCTTTATGCCTAGAAATATATATATATATATATTATATATGGCAAACAGTATAACAGTTTTAACAGCTTAAGTAATTGTAATCTGTCTGTTTGTCTGGGTTTGTGTATAACAGTTTTATATATATGAGCAATTATAAGTATTACAGTTATAATATACGAGTATAAGTTAGACTTTCGTTTCATCAAAATATCGTTTGAGATATTATATATATAGAAGATGTATATATATATATATATATATAGTAATTAGTACTTGTGCAACATTATTGTAGTCGTATTAGTTTAATAGGAGGGTATAAGTTTGCAACTGCTCCGATTTATCGCTATATACTATATACTATATATATGTATATATAATAAATTAGTTTATGTTTTAAGCACTAACATGGAATATATATATATATAAAAAAAATAATTATTTTCATTTTTTGTCTTTTAGCTTTTCTTCAACACGCTCTTTCTCGTTCTTCGGTTCACCCTTCCGACAGTATAACAGTTATAATTATATAATATATATTTGCATTTTTATGGTGGGCATGGCACAAGGTTTACATTACTCCTTCTTCTTCTTCTTCTTCTTTCAGCTTAACATTCTTATTGTTTTTCGTTTGGGAACTGTTATATAATTCTACATGCATATACCCTGTAAACTTACAAATGCTAAACTATTATACAACTTTCTTTTTTTGTAAATATTGCAACGCGTTTTCATCATTTGACAGGCACTTAAACCTTGGTATAAATTATTTACTATATTTCTATATATATTTATAAAAAAAAAGAAGAGATTTCACTTAAATAAGATATTGGATTAGCTGTATAACAGTTGTTAAGAGTTTGAGCATTACTGTTATAAGTGTTATATAGCTGGCCAGCTTGTTGTTGTTGTTAAAGCTTCAATTCTATGTTAGCTGCTGATTTATAGGGCAAGTTCTTTTGTCTCTTTCTGGCCTGACGCTATCTTGCTCACTTCCATCGTCTGTCTTCTTCTTCTACTTCTTCTTCATTCTTCATTCTTCTACAACTACAACTCGGCAACTGCCGTCGCTGCGCAGCCGCTCGGCTACGCTTTTCGCTTCGTTTTTCTGTTGTTCGTCTTCAGCTTCGTTGATTTTGTCGTTTGTTCATTTTGTTTTTGGTTTTCGTAATTCCCTAGGGCATAACGGAATGTTTTGAGACTGTGGAATGCGCTGTATAACAGTTGTGGAAATGTTGCTGCTGCTGTGTATAATAGTTAGTGTATAATAGTGGGCAAGTATAACAATTGACATGTGTTTTGTGTGTGTGTGTATAACAGTTTATATGCACAATTTGCAATGTATAACAGTTTGTGTAGAACAGTTTATGCATAACACTAGCCGTAGTTGTCTGTGTTAAACAGCTTCTTGATGGTGTATAACAGTTATTGTGTGTAATACTCGCTGCATAAGAGTTAGTATAACACTTGCAAAGCTTGTTTGAATTCTGTACGCTTTAACGTATAACACCTAACAACTACTCTTGTACAGCAACAGTTTATATATAACACTCGCTGTATAGAACAGTTTGTGTATAACACCTGCATAACTTGTGTAACTGTTACATTGGTTGTTTTTAGGCTACAAATTTAGGAGTATAACACTTTTTCCGTATGAAAGTTTGTGCATTGACTTAACTGTTTATGTATAACACTTACTGCATGTGGCAGTTTAAGTATAACACTCGCTGCATAGTATAGTTTATGCATAAAACATTCATTGCTTGTGTTGTACAAAAAAAATAGTGTATAACACTTGCGCTGCATATAACAGTTTGTGCTTAACAATGATTGCTTTGTGGTTGCGTATAACACTTGTATTGCTTTTTATGCGGTGTATAACACATTGATTGCTTGATTATAAAATGTTTTTGTATAATACTTTTGTTGCCTATTTCCCTGGTCAATATAACCACACATGTTTTGTATAACAGTTATATTTGCCAGCACATGCTGTGTATAACACTTACAAATCTGCAATTGCTGCATAGAGGTATTTCTCCCATTGCAACAGTTGCCCCACATATAACAGTTCACTATTATAACAGTTAACAACGTGTGTTGAAATGCGTCCGCACCGGCGGCGGCGGTGGCGCACGGCGACGTCGTTCGGCCGCTGCAGCAGCCGCGGGCAACGCAGCACGTCCGTGTCCGTGTCCATTGCTGCTGTTGGCATTCAGAGCGGCAGCTGTGGCAGCCGCCTCCTCGCGCATCTTTTGCTTTTGGTCGGTGAGGCGGGCGCCCAGACGATGCACCTTCTCCGGGCTGAGTATGTTGATGCGGCTGCTCTTGACGCTCTGCGGCGCATGGTGAACGGAGGAAACTGTCGGGGGGAGCAGGAAAAAAGTGCGTTATTTATATGGAAAGCTTCAGAATTTTGAATAAACTAAAAATATGAACTGGGAACCTGGAAATTTCGGAATAGTTACAAAAATTAGGCAAGGAAACTGAGACAAAGATAAAGATGATTTGAAATATATAAAGAAAGATGAAATGGAAGATGGTTTAAAAAGTTAAAGACAGATAATGAAGGTTTTTGATATGATATTTTTGGATAGATTTAAGAAATAAATTAGGAAACTTAAGGATAAGGTCACAAAGCGGACAATTGGTATGAAAAGCTTGGAAAGATTCTAAATTTTGATTATATTATTTTGATCTCTTGCCCCTATTTGTTTCAAGATATTATATATTCTACGATTTCCGAAATTAGGCCTAATTCAATATATTAATCCTTAGTAGAAGTTTATATTTTATTATATTCCTGAACTTTCTGATATTTATCCGCTTTGCAAAAGTTCTTGGAAGTCAATTGGATCGGGGAGAGATAGTTCCATTCTACAAAACTTCTTGAAAGTTTATTCGATCGTTTAGAGAAAGTTCCGTTCCTTAGAGGGAGGTCGGTTTTTGGGAAAGAAACTCGAATCTTAGGGAGAAATCCTTTTGTGAAAACCGGAAGAAACTTTTTAGTTCTTCCCTTTTTTTTTTTTTTTTTTTTTTTTTTTTTTTTTTTTTTTGGATTGGAACTTTCTGTTTTCTTAAAATTCCTCTTGCTTTCTCCTACATAAGGAAAAAGTGGCACTTTGAAAACAATATCAAAGAGCTTTTGGAGTTTATAAAGTTGGAAATGAATTTCAGGATTTAAAATTTCATAAAATTTCGTCCAAAAAAAGAAACCCCCAAAACGATGTCTTCTAGATTCTGTGGTACTTACAAAGAAGGACTTTTAGTTTTAAATATTCTTTGTAGGTTTTTCCTCTGAACAAGACCACTATCTAATGAAAATGTTTACCCTCCCAAAAGCGGATCCCACTCCCCTGACTATTAAGGTAAATATTTCCATTTCCGTTTCCCATTTCGTTCAAATGTGTCATCTTTTGCGCTTCTCCCAGTTCCGCCTCTTTTGATAAGGGTAGACTCCTGGTAGTGGACAGAGGATTATACTAAATCTATCAGGTCATTCCCCTGTCCCAAATGGGCTTAGCTTATGGCTCCATTTACCGTTATTGTGTTGACGTTGCGCCGTGGCCGCCGTGTGTCTCTGAGCCAAATGCTTGCTGGGCGAACCGGGCCGCTGGCGTGTGGGTGAGCTGCAGTTCCCGGAGCTGCTGGCCGCCGTTGCACTTGCCTTGGGTGGCTTCGATCTGCTGGAGCTGGACTGGTTGCGGGTCTGGCTGTGGCTATGGCTGTTGCTGCTGCGTGTGGCACTGCCCAGGGGCAGCGTCATCTTGTGCTTCTTGGGCAGATAATCGCCAGCAGCCGCAGTTGCAGTTGCAGTTGTTGCCGTGGCTGTGGCTGCTGCACTTGCTCCAGTGACAGCAGTTCTGGTCGCTATTGTTGGTGTCGCTGTTATTGTTGTCGTTGTTGTTGCTGTGGGCAAGACATTTGTGGCTTTGCTGCGTTTGGGCGCCGCCTGTGTGGCAGCCAAATGCTCCAGAGATTCCGCCTGCTGCAGTTGTGGGGAGGTTGCGGGCAATTGCCGGCGTCCAAAGATGGGCGTCTGATTGATGCGCTGTGTGGTGCAACGTGGCGCCGCACTGCCGCCATTCAGCGTCGCCTCATGCTCCAGACGCTGGAACATTTTGAGCGCCACCGGCGGAGTTTTAAAGAAATTGCGCATGGAATGTTGGGTTTGATGCAGATTCCGGCGATTCGCCTGCTCCAGATGCTCGAATTTGCTGCGGCATTGATGGAGACGCGTGCGCATGTCCTCGAACGCCAGGCGATGCTCGAGCGTGTGTGCTGGTGGCGGCGTTGGTGGCAGCGGCGGCGGCGTGGGCGGTGGCTGGGGCGTGGCTGTACTTGTCATGGCATTCACTTCGTGGTAATTGAGACTCGTATCACAGCTGGAGTCCACATCGGAATAGTTGTTCAGGTCGCGCACATCGTTCAGCTGCAACTCGGCACCGGGTCGCAGATCGACCAGGTAGCCCTTCTCGCCAAAGGGGCGGCATTTCTTGAGCACCTGCTTGACGGCACGCTCTGTGGACGTGGTCTCCGGCGTAAGGCCACGCAGCTGCTGCTGCTGCTCCTGTTGCTGCTGCTGGTGTTGGCCCAGGAAACGCTGCCGGCGGCGCGCACGCATGCTGTCACGCAAACGTTCACCGCTGGGCGAGAAATCCTTGCCCAGATGCGGTGATTTTGGTATATCCTGCGGTCGCATAACCACATTATCCACATGCTCCACATTCTCCTTCTCCTCCAGCTCTGCTGAGGCCAGTGTTGGGGACTGCGGCGCTTCAACGGCTGCTGGCGTAGAGGCTGTGCTGGTGTCCAGCAACAGATTGTCCAGACTGCGCTGTGAGGTCGGCGACAGTGCATCCTCGGAGCTAATGTAACTGTCCTGAAAGTTCTCAATCTCGTGTAGCAAACAGGCGGGTGGCTGCTGCTGTGCATCCAAATACTGACGCAGTTGCTCCAACCAGACGTAGAGTGTTTCGAAGCAGGGACGCATATCGGGATTCAAATCACAGCATACAAAGGCAATTTTGACAAAGGCTTCCGGACAATGCGAGCAGAATTTCTCACGGAACTCCTGTTGATTCAGACTGAAGTCTGAATTGCGTGGCATATAGTCCGGATCGGCCTCAACACGTCCAATAATCTGTAAACATAGTTGGAGTTTAGTTTGGACACGCAAATGGTCAAGGAGTAGGAGCTTACCTCGCACAGCATAATGCCAAAGGAGAAGACATCAACCTTTTCGTCATATTTGAGACCCTTCATCATTTCCGGCGCCATCCAATAGGGATTCCCAACGACCGTATAACGCTGTCGCCGCTGTCGACTCTTGCTGCGTCGCAGCGTGCTGCTGGGCGACATGCCATCCATGGTCATGCTGGAGCCAGGCGCTGCGCCCGGTGCTGGACTGGAGTTGGCACTGGCGCCGGGCAGACGTGGTGCATCCACGCTGCGTGCCAGACCAAAATCGGCCACAATTACCGAATGATCCTCACGCACCAGACAGTTCATCGAATTGAGATCGCGATGTATGATGTTCATGGAGTGCAAATAGCTCATGCCGCAGGCTATATCTCTGGCCAGGCAGACGCGCTGTGCCCAGCTCAGCGTCTGGCTGGGATCGTGGATGAGCTCCTTGAGACAACCGCCGGCCACATACTCGGTGACCATGTGCAGCTTCTTGTCCTTGTAGAGCACGCCTATAAACTTGAGCACATGGCGATGATCGAGCAGACGCAGCACGGCCACCTCCTTGATGAAGTTACGCTGCGCCTCCTCGTCGGCGCGATGCAGTTCCTTGAGTACCATCAGTTCGCCGGTCAGCCGATGGGTCACCTTGTACACCTTGCCAAAGAAGCCCTCGCCCAGTTTCTCGCCCATGACCAGATCCGAGGCGCGGAAGATGCGCTGCGGTTTCTGGACAACGCGACAGCTTTGCGTGCGCGACAAATCGTAGAGTTGCGGATGCGCCGAGTGCTGCTGGGCCGTGTGCTGTTCGTCCAGCAGCTTGGACAGACTCGAGCAGCGTTCCTTCTCCTTCAGCGGCAGCTGCTGTGGCTGTTGGTGCGGATGTGGCTGCATGTCCTTGGCGGTGGTTTGCAATGTATGTTGCCGCATCTTGCGCACTTTGCCGCTTTGCTCGCCGCCGCCACCGGCAGGTGGCGCTGCCTTGTACAACCGCTCGCGTCCACGACCGCCCACCTCTACGCTGGAGGCGGATGTACTGAGCGGCAAAATGAGCGTGGAGGCGGAGCTGGCGCGCTGTATGTCCGCCTGACTGCAGCTGCGGCAAACCTGGACAGGATCATGCTCCACCGTCAGTTGCAGCATCTTCTCATTGCTGCGTATGAGCTTGTCGATCTGATCCACCGACGAGTTGCTCACGGGCGTGCCATTCACCTCCAGGATGCGATCGCCAATGTGCAGATTTGTCAGATTCACATCGATTCTATAATGAATGGCGGTAGGATGGTAGATAAATGGGTATTACGTGCCAAATTTTGATGGTATGAGGATGATGATGATTGGGGTATGTGATTCGGTTATTACCTATATGAAGCACAACAACGATCCGCCACCAGGGTAAGCAGTGAGAAGGCGTATTTACCCATGCGACCGTAAAATTTACATATTAAACTTGAAAGCGTGACAAGGACAGCAAGTGTGTAAAAAAGAGAGAAAGAGAAGGAAAAAGATAGTAACTATAGCACCAAGTGTTAAAGAGTTATTAAATGTGAATTCCTTAAGATTAGTAAAAAAAAACCCGTTTCAATTATTACTAAAAGACCGTCTTTTATCTTGAATTCGAGCTTTGTGCTTTTCATTTTTATGGCAAATTTAAAATCTCAGCTTGAAAAGCTCCGAGACAAAGCTTCATTTTGAGCATTTGAGCTATGTGCTTGAGCTTTAATCCGAAACTTAAGTTATTTCCCGAGATCTTATGAGGCAAAATTTTTTTCAAATTCATTCAAAAACTTTGAAGTTTTTCATTTTTATGTTAAATTTAGAATCTCAGCTTGAAAAGCTCTGAGCTTTGCTTTGAGCATTTGAGTTAAGAGAAAAGTATGAAGAAACAAAAGATAGATGATAACTCAAAGCTTGAGTTTTTAAAGTAAAATCTAAGAAATTACCTTACGCTTTAAGTTCTAAAAGCTGAGTTTTCTAAGTTCTCAAAGCATGCAGAATACAAAAAGTTGAACAACAAATAGTTTCAAAGCTTCAATAATGTGCTTTTTTGAATGAAAACATGTTATTTTCGATAAATAAACAGAAACTTTTTTAAGCAAAAGTGAAAATAAGCTTAAAATTAACTCAGTTTTTGCCTATTTTCAATGTTCTCTTTAGATCTAAAGCTTTGTAAATCGGTAAGCTTTAATTAAAAAGTTCGATTGACGAACGAATTGAAAGCTTTTAGAATAGAATAGAATATTTTAACAATATTCGATTGATTATGCAGCTTTTAAGCTTCATTTTTCATATTCCCTTTTAATATTAAGATATTTTAGTATATTTATTTTAATATTTTTTATATTATATTTAGTATTTTAGTATAATATTGAATATTATTATATGTTTTAGTATTTTTAAAAGTAAATTTAAAACAATGCAAATTTGCAATAAATTTGCAATGCAAAAATTTTGGAAATTATGAATATTTCTTCATAATTTAGTATTTTTTTTTTTAGCATAGTTTAGTCTTTGTAATGTTCTGTTTTGTTCCCTCGTTAAAAATTAAAAACCTCATAATTTCTAAAACTTTAGGCATATTGTTTTGCTTAGCATTTTGAAGATATAAGAGAATATCATGAAACAATCCTGAAAATTTCATGACGATCAAACAATAAGCATGAATGTTATATAAGTTGCCAATATGCACTATGACCATGACTAATAACATTATTTTATCAGACATAAACGACTTCCTCATATTTTCACGTACTTGAAAATATGTAACATTCTTTTTGAACCTAGGTAATCGACCCAAATATTGTCATTACTGGATGGATTGTGGGGCAAATAGTGGACAAAGTGGTAAATATAAATTGATAATATAAAGATTGTGTTATTGGTTGAAAGGGCTTAAAAGTATCAAAGAAATGATTGGGTTACCGAATATATTCCTATATATACTCCTTTAAGGATCTTAGAGTCGTTTTTTGGATATAGAGGATATACTCCCGCCCTGGGTGGAGGTTTTGAATTCACCTCTTTTTTGACAGAGCATATACACTGCTCTACAAAAGACCCCGAGGGAGTTGTTAGGAGTTTAGTCTTAACTTATTATTAAATCAGAACAAAGAAATATATATACATTCTCTATTTTAATCGAATGATTTGAACCGACGTAGACAAGGCGACGTCAGTAAATGGACTCGGAATATATATGACTAAGCTCTATGACCTTAGTCCAGAGTATTTTATGGTCGCCAATCTCTCTCATCTCTCAAAGAATAAAAAAAAACTATCAATATAGCTTGACCAATTTCACATTTGGATCAAGTATTTATTTAGCTCTAAACATAAATTTTATATATTTCTTTTCGGAATTCATTCAGCTAAAAGGATAAATCGGAATCAGAACAAAAATCGAACTTTAAAGACCTGAAACTTAAAGGTGTTTGAACCAAAACTTTTGCTATAGTAGGGATTCAACCAATGTTATATTTCGAGGGTTTGGAATTGTAATTCCTTCGACTATTCTTCTATAACAAAAAATTACACATTATTTTAAACTTTACTTTTCTGAAATTTTTAAAGAAATATATTAAATATACCAAAATACCCTAAATTTGAATAACTGCGATATTTTCGACTATTTTCAAATATCAAAAAAGCCTATAATATAATAAATCTATATATACCAAATATACTAACATACCGAAAAATACTGCAGATAGTTTTAAAACATATCCCGAACAACTCTTAATACCAAAACCAGACTTTAGCAAACATATAGAACTATATTCAAGTCAAGATCCACTTACTCGGTTATACGCACAGTGGGGCAGCCGTCGTCGAGTGCACCACCGTCCACGCGCAGTCCGGGCGTCACATCCTTGGGTATCTCCACCAGGCGTATGGAGTGCATCGGCTTGCCGGCATTCGTGATTCGAGCACGTGCATCGACGGGCAGACGCTTGCCATAGCACTGGCCACAGTAGAGCTTGGAACGCTCGACCAGGGCATAGGATTCGCCCTCGCCAATGAACGAACCGCAGGCGGCACAACAGAAGCATTCCGGATGAAACTTATGCTCGCCGGCGACCATGACGGGTCCGGTTATGACCGACGTGCACTGCTGGCAGGCATCTCCGAACCGGGCATAGTAATCCTCCCGGCAATAGAGCAGGTTCTCCCGCTCAAAGTACCAGCTATGGAGGTGCGAGTCGCAGACCGAGCAGCGGAAGCAGTCGCAGTGCCACTGCTGGCCCAGAGCCATGACGATGGGCTCATCCTGGTTGTGGTGCGCCAGCAGCGGGCAGAGGCAACTCGCGCAGGTTGGCAGCAGGGCGCCCGTTAGCTGTTGTTGCAGCTCCTTTTGTTGCTGCATGGAAAGCTATCTCTCTGTGTGTGTGTGTGTGCCTGTATGTGTTTGTGTGTGTGTGTGTCTGTTGCGTTTCGTTTTGCTGCAAAAGAGAGAGAGAGAGCGAGAGAGAGTGCATTAGTTTTGAGAGAGCGCAAATGCAAGCGAGGGAGAGCGTTAGTGTGAGGGGGTGGGAGTGCAGCATGTGCTTTAAACCGATCTGGCAAGCCTTTGTTTGACGAACCGGTTTTACGTATCAAACTACTGCCAAACAGTACTGTCAATTTTGGCTTGTTTCAAGCCAAAAGTGATGCATGTGAAATGCACATGTCATAGAAATTGCAAAACTTTAAAATTCTTAAAAAATGTTGCTATCGACATTGTGGAATTAGTGTTAGCCGGCATTGCCCGGGCATAATTTACTTAAAATTATAAAGTAAAGTTTTCAGTACATTTGATCCGATTTTGTTTACCAGGCCAAGTTTTTCTTGGGGTTTTGAGCAAAATACTTTTTGTAGACGATCAAAATTTATTAAAGCAATAAATTCACACATTTTTTATATGGCTTAAAGAAAAAACAAATAATTAGTTTCAATTATCGAATACTAAATTTTGGCATTAATTTTTTTTTTTTTTTTTTTTTTGTGATTATTATATAAAATCTTATGTTTAATTAAAGCAAAGCAAACTGTATTTTAATAAAAATCTGAAAATCTGAAGTTTCTAATGCACAGAAAATAACGTCAGTTCGCAAAGAACCGATAATGGAACATTTCGGAAGGTCTTCCCAAACAACCCATCAAATTTGAGGATCATAACGAAATATGATTAAAGAAAAGCCTTAAAATGTTCTGCAAAAGTAATATTAATGCACATTTGTCTGTATATGAGTTATCATAATGGAACCTTGCACATAGCTAACATTTGTAATACATTCCAACATTTATCAGAGCCAGCGTTATCGAGCCCCATACAAATTCAATCTGCCCATATTTATCTGGGTTTTTAAGGTATTTCATTTTTATTAGGCATGCCCTTAGATTTCTTTGCTGTCCATCATTCCATCAAAATTCAAAAGACTCGGTCTATAAACAATGAAGTTATGACCTGTGCACCAATTATTGCATATTCTTTTCTACTTCTCTCAATCTTATACAAATTCACATAGAAATTGTCCACCTTTTAAAACACATTTTTAGAACTTACATACTGCAGATATACTGGAAGTTAGCTACAACTGGAGTCAAGAATTTTTGAAGAATGTATAATAATTTAAGATTTGCAATTTTTTTTAAGTCTTCTAACGAAAAGTGTCTTTATTTTTTAGCAAGTTGCTCAAGTCGGTGTCCTCTATATAAATGTGAAAAGCTTATGAAACGGGAAGAATATTTTGATCTATTTTCATCTGTTTCAAACAAAACATTTAGGATGTGCTTTGTCTTTTGGTTCAGATAATACACAAACAACTGTTTCCATTTAGCTTGTTTTGCAGTTTGGTTGGATTGAAAAACAGATTTTCAGTCTAATCTTAATCTTATTTTGGCTACTTTTAACACATTTAGCTTGATTCCAATACGCATATATGGGAAGTTTGTACTAATTTTCCTTTTATAAGCGTTTTGAAGAAAATGGTATATTGCAGAAGCTTTTGAGTGCATAGAATAAAAAACGTCGTAAACCCCCTAAGTTTCCCCTAGAAATCGATTGGCCCATGTTCTTCTGTTATCGTAATGAAACTTGGGACACAGCTTGCCACTGTGTATTACCAAGACATTTATTGTAAACGGATGTCACCACTATATCATTCAGCGGCCATAAAATTAAAACTTGTTTTCAAGTTATATGATTGAAATTTTAAAAACCCTTTAGATAATATGTTATCTATCGCTCTATCAAATTTGAAAAGTATAAATATCGTATACTTTGTAACAGTTTGTAAAGTGGACTTTTACCTATATTTCCCATGTTTTTCAAGCTAGCGCCTTTGAATTTACAATGCCCTTTAGTTTCTTTATTATCTACCATTAGATCAAGTTTCAAAAGAATCGGATCACATGGCTGTCAGACAAGCTTTGTCCATTTTCACCAAGTTTTTGGATTTAAATTTAAGATACACTTATGATTCTTTATAAGGTGGAAATTTAATATACACTTAATATTGTATATTATCTATCGTTCTACCAAGTTTCAAAAGTATATAATCAACATATTATAGTTATTATATAACTAAAAGTCGATTTTAGCTATATTTTCTACGTTTCCAAATTATTACATTGAATTTTGAATTTTTGACGCTTTTAAGATTGTATATTCTATCTATTGTTCTAAAAAATGTTATATTCTATCTATTAGTCTACTAAGTTTAAGAAAGGGAGCCCATAGCTCATATAGCTGCTATATGAAGTAGAAAAGCCTATTTTAAGCATATTTTCCATGTTTTTCAAGCTATTTGTATGCTGTATTATCTATCATGCCACCAAATTTTAAATATGATCACTATATAATACAACTTTTAGAAACTCGGGTTTACCCAATTATTCCCTTTGTTTTCAAGCTATTGACTTTAAACTTGAGATACACTTAGGATAGCTTATTGTATTTCTCTCTACCAAATTTCAGTCAGTTATGTCCATATTTCACCTGTTTTTCAAGCATTTTATAAACAGTCGCAGACTGTTCTATTTGTATATATCATGTTTCTATAATATATATACATATATATGCAATAGCTTCAAGAAGAAAACTCTTAATTATGCTCAATCTGAATGAGCATGAGTTCAATCAGTGAAAGCTTAAAAAATGCCCATTATTTTATAGCCAAAAAACTGGCTAAATTGCTTTAATTGCTGACACTGAACATGAATGTATATGTATATAGACAGGTATATACATATATATATATATTGTTTGTCATAGCTCCACCTGCTGCACAGAGCATGTTTACAGCGCATAAACCCATAGCCAGTCATTGACGAAAAAACTGGCTTTTTTATGGCTATAAAAGACACTTGTAAACAAGTTGAACTACTTGTGCTGTGGCCGCCGACGTCGACGTCGCTGCCGCTGTGTATTTGTCTTTAATTTAAGTGAAATGATGTCACAGCCGGCGTGACATATCATCATTATCAGCAAAGCATCATTGCGATGATCATCCAGTACAAACATAACAATTACGCATGTTTATAGGTAAAAATAGCTAGATTTATTAGCTAATGACGGCGATGGGAGCTGATAAGGCGAGCGCAAACAGAGAGAATGCACAACACTATGGGAATTCCAAAGCGCGGCGCAAGGCGGAGGCGGGGGTGTGGGGCGAAACGGTTATATGTCGACAGAGGTGGCAACGACGGCGTCGGCGGGGTTATTGTTGTTGCTGTTGTTGTTGTTATTGGAGCAGCATTGACCCTGAGAAGTGGAGTGGAGCGAACGAACGTGTGAGCGAGAGAGGATGAGAGTGGGAAAGAGATGCAATACTTGCACAATAAATATGAATCGGTAAATGCATTAAAAATAACAACAATAAAGCTGACGCAGCTGTATATAGGTATATATATATAAGTTTATGTATATGTATATGTTTATAGTTTAAGCAACAAAAATGACGAATGCACACACACAACACACACACATATATATATATATATATATACAAATATATATACAAACACACACACACAAATGTTGTGTGGGGGAACGGGAAGAACAACATTAGCAAATAGTTAACTTGTATTTGTTGTTATGCTTATTTGTTGTTGTTGTGCATTCCTTTTGTAGTTGTTGTTGCTGCCAAAAACATGTACACACAACACACACACACACACACAGCACACACACACTTACATAATTTTTTATCTTTTATTTATTTTGTTGTTCACACACATTGCGAATTTTCCATGTATTTTCTTTTGTTTAAATTATATATTTTTTTTCGTCGATTTTTCGCTTTTATCTCACAACATTTTCCACAGCCGGTTGCACATTGGGGGGCGCGCGGGGGTGCTTCAATAACTGCACACAAGTCGAAAATAAAAAAACAAATGCATTTGTTTAAAACTTAAAAACCAAAATGAGAGACCAGCGTTTGTGTGCGCAGTGTGACCGCAGTCGGCAAACATAAAAATACCGCAAAAATACCAAAATATATAGTTAACAGTGACGATTGATATGTTATGTTAATATTAATAATATTATGTTAATAATGATATGTTAAGGATATGTTATGTTAACTTTTTAATTTTGTACATAAGCGAGGGTGGTTTTAAGCGTAGCTAATTGGAATTTAAAAACCCCCAATCTTATAGTTTAGCTAAAGAGCTGCTAATCAACAAGCTCGACAGTGTTGCCATTTCGTTTTTTTGCTCGTCAGTGTTGCCAGTTCGTTTTATCGTAAAGTCTGGCTTATTTTGAAACGAGTTTTCGAGCTTTTGTATATAAGCTTTTAGATTTTTTTCAGTTTTTTTTGCAATATTTTCCAATATTTTGTATGAAAATTTATGAAAAGCGAAAATCAATAGATATATGCTTATTTCATATAAAACGTAGCTAAAATTATCATCTTTAAGAGGTTACATGGGATTTATTGGCTGAAAAAAGGGGTATTTTCACATTTTGTTTACAGATAAAAAATTGAGTTATTCTTTTATAATGTTAAGATCGGTGCAGTTTTCGTCAAGTTATGAGATTTTGAAATATGCCCCAGTCGATATTATTCATTTCACATGTGAATATTTTACTCAATTTCAGCCCGGATTTTGGGTGAAAAATAAAACTCATCAGGTGAAGTTTTAAAATAGTTTTTTGTGCATATTTTGATCTCAGAAATGGATAAAAAATCAAAATTTCGTGTTTTTATTTTTGAAAATTTTTTCAAACACCAAAAAAAATTTTTATGAAATTAAGAAAATTTGAATGTGAAACGAGTCGGAATCAAAAATCATGAACAAAATGGTATCACAAGTCAAAATTGGTGTAGTTTTGACCGAGCCAAAGTTTTAAAGTAGTTTTTTATGCTAATGTTGAAGCCAGAAATGAAAAAAAGTTGAATTTTTGAGTTTTGATTTTTCAAAATTTTTTCAAAACACACTCAAAAACCAAAAAATTTAGAAATTTTTTTTTTTTGCGTAATAAACAAAATTTCAATAAGGAATAAATTGGAATCAAAAGTCATGAACAAAATGGTATAACAAATCAAAATCGGTGCAGTTTTGACCAAGTTATGATAGATTGAAATATGCCCTCAAGGAACTAATCTGCTTATAAGCACGCTGCTGTCTTCCCATCCACTTTGAATAGAGCAAACTCTTTTATCATATATGAGCACAAGGGCAGCGCAGGAACTATCGTTCCCATCGTAATCCTCGAGGCAGAATCCCCACCCGCAACCGGAAGGAGGGATACCACTGGACACTCACTACAAGGAGATTTATTCACTTATATACATATCGAGTTGGGCCAATCGATATCTTATTGCATTTTGGCGTAAGTTTTGGAGGTGTGCGACATACATAAAGATATATATATATATATTTTTTTTTTTTTTAAATCAACAGATTTTATTTACTATAACATGAACATCATTGGTTCCATTATCCTAATATAGTGTTATAAATCATAAGCCAAAAGGTTTTTGGAACGCTTTTTAGTCTAGTTTTAGTTTTGTTCTTTTTTCTCTTTGTCTGCCAGATTGATCGTTCCGATTTCGTATAAGTTTTATATCAAATACAATTTTCTTATAGAGCCAACCAAAGTTAGAAAAAAATAAATGAAATGTATTTACAGGGAATCATATGTATTATCCATTTAAGTGTCATTATTGTACTAGTTCTCTTTATATCGTTTTGTCGGACCCCGCCTTATAATCCTGCGGCAGTACTTTGGCAGTTGCATCCTCAACGGCCTCCACCTGATCCTGGATTTCGCGTCGTTCCTGCTGCCGCACCAGCTCATAGTAGAGCCCACGTTTGGCCATCAGTTCATCATGTTTCCCCGTCTGCAAATAAGGAAAGGAAAGTAAAGGGAAGTTAGCAGAGTTCGGATCAATGCTTTTGGTACAAGACTTGCCTCCACAACTCGTCCCTGATCCATGACCACGATCAGATCAGCATTACGTATGGTCGATAATCTATGTGCTATAACCAAGGTGGTGCGATTTTGTACGGCAGTGTCAAGTGCTTTTTGCACTTCGGATTCGCTGGTGGCGTCCAGTGCGCTCGTCGCCTCATCCAGTATTAAAATCCTTGGGTTCTTCACCAGCGCCCGGGCAATGGCAATGCGTTGTCGCTGGCCACCGCTCAGCTGTGTGCCCCGCTCACCCACGTGGGTATTATAGCCATCGGGCAGGGCAGTGACAAAATCATGGGATTGCGCCAGCTTGGAGGCATCAAAGACATCATCCTTGCTGGCATCCGGCTTGCCGTAGCGCACGTTCTCCAATATGCTGGTGCCAAAGAGCACGGGCTGTTGCTCAATGAAGCCCAGGACATTGGCGCGCAGCCAGTAGGGCGAGATGTCGGAGAGCTTATAGCCATCCAGCTTGATGTTGCCCGAGGTGGGTTCATAGAAGCGTTCCAGCAGCGCGGCTATGGTGGATTTACCCGAACCACTGGCGCCAACCAACGCCACCGTTTGGCCGGGCCGTAAAGTAAGGCTAAAGTCCTTGAGCACCACCTGAAAAAGGGTGGAAAGATGAATCTGACACCATGGAGCGGTTTAGGTTCGGAACTTACATGATCTGGACGCATGGGATATGCAAATGTAACATTCTCGAAGCGAATTTCGCCATGCAAACGCTCCTGTGGTATGATATAACCACGCAGTAGCTCCACCTTTGGCTGCAGCGAGAGGAACTCAAACACCCGACTGCCCGCGGTCATGCCACGTATCATGGTGCCCAGCAGCACGGAGCCCTGGGAGAGCGAACGTTGCACACCCTGTGAGGCCACGAGGAAGGCCATCAATGAGCCCGGCGTCAGGCTTTCCGTGGACATCAGATGGCCGCCCATGAAGAGCGTGGAGAGCACCAGTGTATTGAGGAAGAAATTGGTTAAGCCCTGGAATATGGCTATGCCATAGCCCAGTTCCTGTGCCAGACGTGCTGCCTCATTGGTTTCATTCTCGAATAGCTGCATCTCGCGGTACTCACAGGCGCTGGAGCGCACGGTGCGTATGTTGGATAAAGCCTCCTCGCACACGCCGGTAGCACGTTCCGCCTGTTAGGAGCAAACAAGTAATCAATACCAGGAGCAATCACCATCCTCTCCAGCCACTTACCTGCGCCTGTGAGTTTTTACTCAACGCCCGCAGTTTGCGTCCCAGATACGACATGAACATGACCACGCACGGCACACTGGCCAGCGCTATGGCCGCCATATGGGGGGATATCATGAACAGGGACAAACTGCCGCCGATCAGCTGGGCCGCACTGCGTAATCCGTGCGCCACGAACTGCTTGAACGAGGTCTTAAAGTCTTGCACATCGGCCGTAAGACGATTGACCAGTTCCCCTGTGCGATTCTCGTCGAAGAACGAGATATCCTGCAGCACGATCTGCTTGAACAGATCCTGCCGCATCTTGGCCGCCATCTGCTCACCCACCCGGCTCAACAGGTAGATGTACATAAAGGTGAAGCCCGACTGCAGCATGTAAAGACTCAGCAGATTGCTAGCCGGTTTGCTCACATCCTTCACGAAGGAGTTGTGCACGGGATCCATCACATAGGTGTTGGCATAGCGTGCCAGGGTATTGACTAGATCCCCCAACAGATTGGGTATTCGTATGTTGATGAAGGCCACCACCAGCGCCGCCTGCAACACAACATGTCAGATTAGATTAGCTTTTGCGGAAAATTAATTGATTAGGAGGGTTTAGATATATTTATATAATATAGTCTATAGATATAGGGAGGCTTATCTCCCAAATTTAGATATATTAGAGCTTATATTTTCTTGTATTTATTAGCAGACCTTAACTTAATTTTCGATTTTTTCAACTATAATATATAGTTTCTTGATTCCTCTTAAGATCAGTTAAACTCTAAGAAGTATTATACCAAATTTTATTTCAAGAATCTATCTCAGTTGGCTATTTTGAACAGATTGTACGTACAATATCTAGAAGCTATAGTCAGTTGATTCTGTTTCAACTCTTATAAAATATAGAAAACCCTCTAAAACATTTAATTTGATAACACTTCCTCAGCTATCCAGAAAATTTCATTTATATTCTTATCAAAACATAATACTTTAAAGTAGATCTATCCATAAGATATAGTCAACCGATTTTGTTTTAGTTTAGCTATTTAGAAAACTTTTGTCTAAACTATTGGACTTTAACTTTAGCCATCCAGAATAGACGTTTTATATGTTTACCAAAACATAATACTCTAAAGATTATATATCCAAAATAGAAGTTATAGTCAGTCGATTTTGGTTGAATTGAGCTACAATTTCTACACAATTTCTTTGGCAAATTTTGAAAATCTTAAGAGTTTTTTATATAGAGGGTATATGCTAGGCCCATAGGTTTAAAGAAACCCATATTTTAAAGATAAAATAGTTTATATACTCTATACCTTATCTTAAATACCAATAGTTCCTATGAAAGCTATAGCAATACGATTTCGATCAAATTTATTTAAATTTTTGTATCCCAAATTTAAGCAAAATTATATAGAAGATAGAATATCGATACTTCCCATTATTGCTATATATAGTAGCACAACAATTTTGATAAATGTTATGCAGAAGATAGAATAGCTGTTAAAAAACTTCTTTCAGACATTATAGAAAATTTAATACCGATATTTTCTATAAAAACTTCAGGTTACCCTATTCCATGATCATATTAACGAAGCTGTTGAGTGTACTAACAAAAACTTGTATAAACCTAGTTTTATAAACGTTATTTATAACAAATATAAACCATGGGCCGATTAGTTTCTATGTTATCCAATTGATATAATATTCTAAATTTAATGGAGTTTGTTGAAATATCATAAAACTGCCGAAGAACAAGATATGCTCATTTCAGGAAACTTCTAAAGGAGCTAAAAGAATACATATTTCATATAAGAAATAAATTATATACCGATAGTTCCTATTTTGGATAAATTATGAATTCTTGAAGATATATTCTAAGTGCTCCATGACATGTTACGTTTATGGTTTGGTTTTAAGGTCTAAAATTGAAGGATTTTGACAGTACTGTTCCTATAGCAGCTTTAATATTATAGTGAATCCAATTTCTATATGAAGCCTAAGTACTTCTTACGGAATAGGAATATATATATATAGATGTTCCTCATATATCCCTGCCCGGTACTGGACATACTCACAAAGACCGCGCCTAGCAGCTCCCACATGTGTGGCTCCAGGTAGGACCAGAGTCGCTTCCAGTCGAAGTTGTGCTCCTCCTGCTCGACCTGCAGCGTGTGCTGGATGACTCCGGCCAGACGGTTGCCCTCGCAGTGCACGGCCCGTGCCGCCCACCAGCTGCGCGCTGCCACGCCCATGCCCAAAGCGCTGCCGCCCCAGAGGAGCGCACGTGTCGTCCGCAGGGCGCGTCCGGCGTCAGTTGCTCCGGGCCCAGCGGCTCCTCCGGGCCTCGGCCGCAGCATGTGTTGTCGCATCAGCCTGTTGGCATTCTGTAGGCGTGGCTGCGGCAGCTGCTGCAGCAGATTTCGACTGAAAAAGTTCAGGGAGAACCGTTCGATGACATAATCACAACACAACAACAACAACAACAACAAATGAAAAGGGCGAACTTTTTTTTTATCATTTTCAGACGCGCGCGCTCCCTGGGCGCAAGGGGCGTGTGTGTGTGTGGATGGGCTGGTGGGATAGGGGGCATGTGGAGGGGTCACGGGGCAGTCTACCTGTGAATCTCGCTGCGGCTGCAGTTGGCTAGGAGTAGGCGCAGCATCTGTCCGCTTGGCTTCCCTCTTCCGTTCGACGCTCTCGACTTAAAAACAAGAAATTAACAAGAAACGCGGAGCCGAAGCATTAAACTAGTTGTTGGTTAACCTTAACAATAATAATAACATACACACACACACACGCACGCACACACACACACACACGCACACACACACCTGGCACACACATGCTGCTACACGCACACACACACGCACGCACACACGCGCACACGACAGCTGCAAGCAGCGGCGAGAGCAACTATCGATAACTGCGGCTGGCTGCCTATCGAGCCAGAAATACCAAAGAATTGGTATATTTTTTAATACCAATTGGGTTCTATGCGCATAAAAAACAAATTATAACATATTCTTTAAATAAAAATAAAAAAAATTTTAATAATAATTAAAATAATATTTTTTAAATAAAAATTAAATTAAATTAAAAAATTTAGCTTGTAAAAAGCCAATATTTATCATTTAACTGATTGAATTTTCATAATATTCACAAAAATACCGAAAGTTTTTAATTTAAAATATTTTTTTAAAACCAATTGGGTTTTCAGTGGATTAAAAACAAATTTAGAATTTTTTTAACTGAAAATAAAATAAAATAAAATGTAAAAGGCCAACTTTGAACTGTTGGAATTTGCATAATTTTCACAAATACTGAAAAACTTTTATTTCACATAATTTATTTTGAATACCAATTGGGTTTTCAGTATATAAAAAACAATTTTTAAAATATTTTTTTAATAAAAATAAAATTAAATTAAAAATTTAGTTTGTCAAAAGCCAACTTTTAACTGATTGAATTTCCATAACTTTCACAAAAATACTAAAAGTTTTTGATTTAACATATTTTTTTAATACCAATTACGTTCCAAAAAAATTTTAATTCTATTTTTTTTAAATAAAAATTGGCGGCATTGTCCGGGCTTTGTAAAAATAAATTACACATTTAAAAAAAAAAAGAAATACTAAAAAACTTTTATTTTAATTAATTTGTTTTTAAGACCAATTGCGTTTACAGTATATAAAAAAACAATTTATAAAATATTATTTAAAGAAAAATAAAATATTGTATATATTGGCGGCTTTGCCCGGGCTTTAGTTTGGAAAATTAAAATAATTTGCATAATTTTCATAATTTGTTATGTGGTATTTATAGACTGATTTCCGAAATTTATACTTTTCAAGATATTTGGTAAAAACAAAAATATCGCACGGAACAAACACATGGACATTTTCATGAAAATTCTCCATATTTTATTATACCCTGTTCCCCATTGAAAATTTGTATGTTTTTGCCATGTCTGTCTGGTCTTAGAAAACACAAACTTAAGAACTCAACATTTTAATTTTTCTTCCATTTCCGTCATTAAAATTAACATGAAAAACTCTTCAAAAACTTTACTAGAAGAGTTTCATTTTTACCAGAAAATCAACCTAGAATCGAGACAACTTTTAACGTGTAAAGTGAAAAATTGTCTTGGGGTAAACCTCAAAAGCTCATAACTCAGTCAAAACTCCACCGATTTTGATTTAGAATACCATTTTGTTCATAACTTTGGAATCAAATTCATTTGACGTTCAAATTACGTTGACTTTGGGGTCCCCTGTGTTTTGAAAAAAATTTTAAAAATAAAAACTCAAAATTTCATTTTTTTTTCATTTCTGGCATCAATATTAGCATAAAAAACTGCTTCGGCAAATGAGTTTCATTTTTCACCCAAAAATCGGCCCAAAATCGAGTAAAATTTTAACATGTAAAATGAAAAATGTTTATATTAAAAAATAAAGGTTTTTGCAAAAATTTTGAAACCTAAAAACTCAAAATTTTCAAATTGAAATCATCTAATCAAAGTTATATGTATTTATTCTAAAGTGCAAAAAAAATGTTTTCAAAGATGACAAAATTTCAGGTCTTCAAAGCAAATCATACGAAGTGCCGTACCAACTCCTAACTTTCCCAAACTCAAACCCCATAAAATAAATTTTTACAAAAAATTTTATTGACACACAATTTCTAGGCTTTATAAATGCTATAGCTCAATCGGTATCCATGTCGGAGCTATCATCGTCATCGTCATCATCATCATCATTGCTGCTGCACTCTTCGTCGGAGCTGCTGCTCTCGCTATCATCGATCCAGTCGTGCGCCTTCTTGTTGCCAGCTATGAGGACCTTCCACTGCTCCAGCTTGTGCAGATCCAGGGCATAGAAGTCGTTGAGGGTCTGTTGCTTTTCATCCTCCTCGTACAAGCCCCCGAAGAGGTAGAGGATGCCCTTGCAGACACAGAGGCCGGGATTCATGCGCGGTGAGGGCACATCCAAGCGTCGCGGTGGTGGGAACAGACTGGGTATATGGGATACGTAGGGTGTGCTGGCTGGATTGGCATTCCCACTGGGTCCAGCTACGGTTACGGTAAATATGCCATCCGTGGTGGTTGTCACCGATTTGGCGGGTTCCACTGCATCCTCGGCCATTTCGACATCGTTGGCTTTCTCTGCATCCTTCTTGGAGCTCGACTTAGTTTTGGCCACCACCTCGAGCAGGCGCCAGGATTGTGCGCTCAAATCAAAGGCCAACAGCTCGTCCCCAAATTGTCCTTGCACATTTTCATCATCCTCGTTGACATCCATGACGCCGCCAAAGCAATAGGCCTTGCCGTTGGGGGCCACAGTGCAGCCGACGCTATTACGCGGCTTGGGACGATAGCCTCCGGCCTTGATGGCGGTCCATTTGTACTTGTTGCCAGCGCCGGTTTCTGCAAGATTTCAAAGAGATAAGTAGATACTCTATACAATTTTCCCTCTCAGTTTGGTCCTCCCTAAATTAAATAGGTGCTTATATTTCTGACAATCCCTATCATAATGATTTGAATTTGGGAGTATATATTAATGACTATGTAGGTAATTAAACCTAAGAATTTCAGAACGATCGGATCATAAACACCGCAGTTATAAGACTCAGAAGTAGGTTCCCATAGATAATGTGCAAATTGCGGTTTCTAAAATTTTTGATGCCACGCCTCCCTGTCCCTCGTATCACTCAGCACTCGTATCTTGTACTTACTGTCCAAATCCAAGGCAAACATATCGGTGTGCGTTATGCCACGATCCAGATCCTTTTTCATAGATGTTCTCGAATAACCGCCCCAGACATAGATTTTACCATCTGGTGCCGCCGCAATACAACAACCGGAACGTACAGCTGGCGCAATTGTGCCGCCAATTTCAATCTTTAACCATTCATAAGACTCCAGGGAGAAGCAGTGCACATCGTTGAAATAATGATAGGATTGATTATTATCATGAAAACCGCCAAAGATGAACAGGCGCTTCTTGGAGGCAACCATGCGATGACCACTGCGCGCACTGGGACCATTTGGTGCATTTATTTTGGTCCATTGTCGGGTTTTAAGGCTCATCATCCAGAGATCCTTATAGTGATAGAATTGCAATTGCGAAGGACTTGCATGCTCGCCGCCAAATAACTAAAAGATAAAAGATCTGTTAAACAAGTTGAAATAAGATAGAGTGCGGCAGTCGAGTGTGCTCGACTGTAGGATACCCTGATACCTCAATTTTCCGGAAAACTGGAGAGGTGTATGAAAATTTGGTACCGATAGCTTTATAAATGCCCGACTTATGACCGTTTTATCGAAAATAGTTTTCATTGATTATTGGACGAATGGGACGCGGCAGTCGAAATTTGTAACAAATACGTAAGGCGTATGCTATACACGGATCTTCATACCAAGTTTGGAGTCTGTAGCTCTTGTAGTTCCCGAGATTGATGCGTTCATACAGACGGACGGAAATGGCTATATCGACTCGGGTATTGATACTGATCAAGCATAAGTATACTTTATAGGCTCTGCCACGCCTCCTGCTGCCTTACATACATTCCAACAAAACTATGCATCTTCCCATTTTTCGTATCGAATCAGGGTATTCCTTATTGGGAGCAACTTACCCACAACTGTCCCCCATCGGTGGCCACGGAGACCATTTGGTGGCCACTGCGTGGCGTCGGGCCTGACGGTGACTTCAATTGTTTCCACTCATTCCGGGGTATATTGTATATAAACAGATCGTTAAAGATACAGACTTTGGCGCCATTGTAGAGCTCCCCGCCAAACAGGAAGAGCTCCTCCTTCTCGGGATGCGCCACCAGACTGAAGTTGGCGCGTGGCGTGGGCGGGGCACACAGCTCCTCGCTGATGGCTGTTATACGTCCTTCCTGTTCCTCCAATTTCTTAACAATATCCGCTATGTCCGTCTATATAAAAAGATATGTAAATATTTGCGGCATATCAACAGACAAGGTGTTAGCTTACCTCGCCCAGTTTTTCTAGCAATTTCTTTTGTTTGGCTGCCAATTTCTTATCGGTTTTCATAGCTGTTTTCTCAGCTCCTTTGCCTTTCTTCTTATTCTTATCCTTTTTGCCCATTTTTAAAGATTTGTTAAAATAAAACAACGACTTTTAAATATATACAAAGCACGGAGAGCACGTTGTTTTGTGACCATATGCTAAAAACTCAAAAATACACTAAAATTGTCGAATATTTTGGTATTTTGGTATATACAGTAACAGCTGTTATTTAACAGTAGACTGTTAGCAGACTGCAGAGCTTGAGCGTGCCAACAGTCCGGCAACGCTGGCGAAAAGTCGAGTTGGCATTTGTACACGAAAGATTCCAATTAATTATTTAGAAAACAGCAGAAACCGAGACATTTTAAACAAATTGCTTGACAGTGCAATAAGTAAATGTTTAATAAGACTATTTAGCCAGCGCGCGTAATTGAACAGCAGAGTGTAAGTTATGCACAAAATTGGCAAAATTAGGCCAAAGTGGGAAAAAAGGAAAGGAAAGGCAAAACAGGAGAGCGACAAGTTTTGTTGTTGTTGCTGTTGTTGTTTGTGTATGTGTGTGCGTGGGTGGGTTGGGTATATATATATATATAATATATATATGTACATGTATATGTTGTCAGCGCTAATCAGCTGATTTGTGCTTAATTATGTTAATTTAGTTATTTGCAAGTGTTGCAACCCCCGCCACAGCACCCGCCTCCGGGGCAGGTTACAACCCTGCGCGTGCAAGTGTATGTGTATGTGTGTGTGTGTGCACTATTTGTATTTGCACTTTGCCTTGCGCTCTCGCTCTCTCACTTGCGCTGTAAAGCACGCTCTCTCGCTCTCACACACACACCTATCGACACTTGTGCATGTTTTCACTTTTTTGATTTAAAATCGTTTAAAATAAAAAAGTTGACAATTAAAACAATTGAATTATCAACGAAATAAAACAGTTGATAAATGCAAGCATAAAGCGTGTGCAGCTGATAACAACAATTAAAACAACAGACCAAAAACCTGCTGTGTCAAGCAGCAACAACAACAATAACAGTGTTACCACTAAACAACAAAAAAAACCGTAACCGTTTAGTGTGGCGGGGGGTAAGCGGTTATAGCGGCGCATTGCAAACGTCCACGTAAACTTTTAGCTCAGCGGGTAACGTTGTTGTTATTGTTATTGTTGTGGGATTAACAAAAAAACAAAAAAAAAACAACTAAAAGAAGTAAATAATTAACATAACAAGTAGGCCTGTTAAAAATTAAATATATTCCCATGTATTGCATATAATTTACTGTTTTTCTTTTTTTTTTTTTTTAATTTCGGTTTGTTAAAAAATTTAAAAAAAAAAACTATGTCTTGGTTAAAACATCGCGCAAATCATTTGGCAGGAAAAGAAAAAGAAAATCCAGAAGAATTGCATTGTTTGCAGATTAAACAAAATGAAAATCAAGTTCAGGTATAAAAAAATGAGACTGTATGGCAACGCTTTTGTTATTATTAATAACCGTAACCGTGCGACAGTGTTGCCAGCTCTCTTCAAGTGGAGAAAGTATGTGGCAAAAGCCAAGGATTGTGGGGCACATTAAACACACACACAAACAAACTGAAAATCATATATATATACTTATGTTTTTTTGTCTATTTTGCAGTTTGTCCAGCTAACGCACTGCGATAATATGTTGCACAATAATGCCAATTGGTTGCCGCAGCCGCAACAGCAGCCGCAGCAGCAGCCACAACAGCCACAGCAGCACCACCAACAGCAGCACCCACTGGCGGCGCCAACACTACATCACGTACCAGGTGCAATGCTCCAACAGCCGCCGCCCTCGCAGCCGCCGCAGCAGCAGCAGCATTTATATGCCAGCCAAATGTTCCAGCAACCGCAGCCGCAGCAGCCCCAGCAGCAGCTCCTTCAGCCGCAGCCACAGACCAGCCAATCATATTGGCCAGAACCCACGGAACAGCAGACGTTTAACTATAATAACTACTACACGGGCACAACGCAACAGCAGCAGCCGCCGGCGTCAGTCCCCCAACCACAGCCGCTACTCTATGGAGCAACACCAGCTCCAACACCAGCTCAGCTGCCCTCAAAGCAGGATATATCCATGCAGTTGATGTTTCAGCAGGCGCCGTCGCCGGCACAAACTCAGCCGCAGCCGCAACCGCAGCCTCAGCTTCAGCCGCCGTCTCACTCCATTGCACCCGCAGTGGACTCCACGCAGTTGCCACCGGATATGTTTGACAACAACAATGGGAGCAAAAACGATGGCTGGGGTGATTGGGGCGATTGGAATGACAACGCCAACAACAACAACAATGTACAGGAGGCGCCACCAATGGCCAGCACTGTAGAGGATGCCTTCAATGTGTCAAGCACTGGCAGTTGGCAAGCTTTTGGCCACAACCCCGTCAATGACAGCTCCAACAACAACAACAATACTGCTGCTGGTCAAGCTCTGGAGCTACCACCCTTGTTTCAACCCAGCATAGAGCAGCTAGCTGTGGTGCCGGAGCCCGAACTGAATGCCATTGTGCCACCGCGCGCTTTTCAAAATCTGCCGCCATCACATGAGGCGCCCATAATTGCCACGCCTCCAGCTGCAGTGGCTACTGCTCCAGCAGCGCTAGTTGCTGCCACACCAACGTCGCTGACTGCTCCACCAGCTTTGCCGCCTTCCGCTTTGGATACGGCTACAGATTCGGGTAATCCTTTCAAGAGAGCGGGCGGACCTAGCAAACGTGTCAATATAATGGCTACAACGGGCGCTTCTACGTCCATCAGTCCCACTGTGGCTGTTACTCCATTAAATGTCATGCCACCTGTACAGCAGCTGGATGCCCAGCCCGAGCCAGCGCAATATGAGAATCAGGAGGTGCTGCTAGCTGCGCCAAATGATGAGCGTGCTCAGTACTTGCAGACCAGCCATTTGTCCGAGCAGCCCGAGGAGCTTCATTGGGAGGCAGATGGTCTTTTGCCACCACCCGGCTTGTCACGTTTGGTGCTCGGCCAGCCGGAGCTAGTGGAGCAACAGCGTCTAGTTACCGGCACGGAGGAGCCGTCGAGTATTGTCATGGCCGAACGGCAGGCAGATGGTGAGGATACCTCCGAGGGTGAGCAGCAGTCCAGGCGTAATGATCTCTCGCTGCAGCAGCAACAGCAACAACAACAACAACAGCAGCAGCAACAACAACAACTGCAACAGCAGCTGCAACAACAACAGCAGTCGCCGCCACCTATGCGAGTGGTCACAGGCGTTGAGACTGTGGTGCTATCGGGTGAACAGCGGGAAGTGGTGTTGGATGGCGAAAATCTGGAGGATCAGCAGCCCATAACCATATCCACTGCGGCAGCAACAACAACGATGGCAACACAGGCCACAACACATGCGGTTGCCGTAGCCCTGGACACGCCAGCGGAAGCACATCACCTGAGCACGGAGGAGCTGGAAGCAGGCACACAGTTGGCGCCCACGCAGCAACAGCAGCTGGGCAAGAAGTTGAAAGGAAGACCCAGCTTATACAATGCGGAGACGGATGAGTCGGAGGATGAATGGTTGCTGAGTGTACGGCCGGAGCCGCCACGGCGGCAGCCGGATGAGCGCAGTGTGCGCAGCACGCGTAGACACTATCACAACAACAACACATACGAAGGCGAAACGGAGGATTCGGTGCGTGGTGGCGGCGGCGCTGGAGGCGGGGGCACTGGTGGCGGCAGCTCAGCCGGCGGCCCAACTGGTCACAATGACAGCCTCAACAAATCGTTACGGGAAAGCAAACGACGCAGTCGCGATGCCGACGGTCAACGCGGACGACACGAGACTGAGCGCGGCGGACGCGCTTGGGAAACCGAACGGGAACGTGAAAGACAGCGGGAATGGGAACGTGAGCGGGAACGTGAGCGTAATCTTTGGCGTCGGGGTGAGGAGCGTCGCTCGCGCTACAGCAACAACAACAACAGCCACAGCAACTATGATGGGGAATCGGATGGCGGCGATCTGATGACGGGACATGCAGCTGCCAGCGATGGCGGTGCTGGCGGCGGCGGACGCAGCAGCAAAGCCAGTCGCCAGCGGCGTGAAGATGACTACGATGACTATGACCAGCCGCCAGTACGCGGTGGCAGCCATTACCAGGGCCGGCGCAGCAAGCCACAACACGAAAAGGTGCGCAGCGGCGGACGACGGAGTCACGAGGGCGCCAGCAGCGGCGGCGGCAATCGCGGTGATCGACGCCCTCATCATTCCTCCTGGGATGCTCGGGACTATGAGGAGTATCGCGGCAAAAGCTCACGCAACAGTGATCTGGACAAGGAGCGCACCAATGGCGGCGGCTCCAGCAGCGGCAAGCGACGCAACTACGACCAATACCCCAATCCCGCAGCAGCCACCTACGATCCCTTCACCATGTACGAGCAGATGTCCCGCAATCCACGTGTCTACGCCGACATGTACGCCAAGTTCTACGGCCACATGCTCAACTCCATGACGGCCGTGGCCAATGCTGCAGCGGCCACCAAAGCGACGCAGCCCAATGTGGCCGCCCAACTGCAGCCCCAGGTGCACCCAATGGCAGACCCAACCTATGCAGCAGCCCAGCGTGCCGCCCTGGATCCAACCCAACTCATGGCGGCCGGCGGCAATGAAGCAGCTCTGCTCCGGGAACGCGAGAGGTGAGTGGTCAAGGAACAGCAAGTGTAGGGTTATCGATAAATATCGATATGGTTGACTTTGCTAGAGGTGCCAATTTGAGATTTTCAGTCAGACCCCCAAAGGACTTAATTAAGAAATGGATTGAGACAACATATCGTAATGAAACTTAACATCTAGCCTTCTTTTGCAAAGATATTTTCCCTAATTGACTAGAATGGGTCCAATAATATAACTGGTATATAACAAAAATACGTTTTTGTCCATATTATCCGTGTTTTTCAAGATATTATATTGAAATTTTACATATACTTCACTTCCTTTAATATATATGGTTTCCACTACCAAATTTCAAAAGGATCGAATCATTATATCATATAGTAGCGATTCAACTAAAATAGATTAGCAGTGGCAGGCAATTCTATTCTTACATAGAGTACCATATTTCTATATATTATATACGAAAGATACGAAAAGAGTATGAAATCATCGGCGGGTTGATGATGATCCTTCCTTACTTGCTTCACTTTTATTGTACTGTTTTCAAGGGTTTCATTTCGTTGTTCCACCGAAAAAAGTACCAATATTCTTATAGTTTTGGGAAATACAATATTCTTCAGTAAATTTAGGATTTTGATTGTGTGATGCCAGCGTTCCATAGCATAATGGTAGAACCTCTTTTTCGTAAGATTATCATCTTCGAGGAAATACCGAACCTAAGGATTTCGTTTAAACATATGAGATCGTGTTGTACACACCTTTGCAAAGTCAACCATAACCTACAAATGTTCGGTTCTATCGAAGTGATTTTCCGTTCTGTTACATGTATTTTATTTCTGTTATTTTTATTAATTGTCTAAAACTTTTACACTATTCTTTGGGCATGTTGCAGTAGTTTCTTTTACTTACAAAAAAAAAAAAAAATACCAAATCCTAAATCCACTTACAATAATAATCGCTCGCTGCATCCTGATCCTGTGCTCAGCTCAGTTGAGTGGAGTTGCCCCATTTCTCTAATTCTCTCTGTTAACTGGAATGCGCTTGAATGTTATGTTAATTAACATACTTATTTTGATGCTAACATTGAGCTAACATATTTTGGCGCTGTCGTTGTTAAGCTTATCGAGTGTAGTTTACGATATTTGAATAATTTGGATAATACTGACGATAACACGCCGTTTATTGGGCAATTAGTTAGCTGATAACAAACCCAAACCTATTTAAACTCCTCTGTGTCCCCCCGCTTTTCTACTTTCACCCAGTTCACCCTTCGCACCCAAAATCGCGCTGTGTCTCTCTACCACCTCTCTACCCCTTTGTGTATCACTTCTCACTGTGTATCATTCTCAACTCAACTCAACTCTATAAATCTCCAACTCTACAATCTACAATCTCCAATCATGTTCTCGTCGAATTGTGATACTATCGCTCGTTGTGCTTTTTGTGTAAAAAAGAAAGATATTTCAGATATAAGAATTATATAGTAAATCCCATTGATACAAATAGTGTTGTTGATTTTTGTCGTTAATCGATTTAATATCGATATATAGCTAAAAATCTTCAAAAGTTTTTGTGCGATTAATTTTTACATATATCGTTTTAGTAATTTTCATATATAGGGTGTTCCATTAAGACTTGTGTGTTACTTTGATTTTGAAAGGATTCGAAATTTTTGAATATATTTGATTTGATTTGAATGCCGCACTTTCTAGGCCATTCTTTTAATGACAGTTTGCATTATGTCCTACGAAATGGCCCGTATCACCGAACGGAATCCTCCTTAGATCATTCACCCCAGTCAAAAGATTCTAACGGTGTTAAATCCCAATTTTGGTGAATCGATCTAAACGACGATACATTACTGAAAATCCTATACTGTCACTATGAGAATAACAAAAAATATGAAGCGGAAAACTATCGATAAGCCAGATTCTTTCCGATAACGTAATTGGAACACCCTATATATTTGGTCAACAATCATCGTATTGAATGTTTTTTTGAAACAACAACAATATTATAAAGTAGTGCTGTCAAACTATCGATATTATTTGGTGCTATCGATATATTTAGTACAAAAAAGTATGTAGTTTTGTAATTTGTTTAGCTTAAGAACAAAAGTATTGTAAAGTTAGCGTGCGCAACTATAATGTTATCGATAAATGCTTTGGTTATATATTATCCACATATGTCATTGATATATATTATCGATATATGTTTCGATATATTTATTGATATATGTTATAGGTATATTGTTATCGATATAGATTATTGACAGATTTTCTCCATAATTGTTATCGTTTTCTGTTATATCAATAATAAAAAAAAATCAATTATCGTTACATGTTATACATGTGATATGCTATATGATATACAAGCTACATGTTTTCGATATTTGTTATCGTTACATGTTATACCAATAATAATAATAATCAATTATCATTTTATGTGATGTGTTACACGTTATAGATATTACATGTTATCGATACATGCTATACCTGTTACATTTTATCGATATATGTTATCGATATTTATTATCGCTACATTTTGTCGATGTATATTATTGACATTTGTATGTGTGTAATCGACACATGCTATCGATATTTGTTACCGTTACATGCCACATGTTATCGATATGTATTATCGTTACGTGTTATCGATATATATTATCATTACATATTATCGATATGTATTATCGTTACATGCTATCGATATATATTATCGTTACTTGCAATCGACATACATTAACGTTACTTGTTATCGATACATATTATTGACATTTGTACGTGTGTAATCGACACATGTTATCGATATTTTGCATTTTGTTATCGATATTCCATGACACATTTGTTGCAATCAGAGTTGTTTATTTCCACTACTAACAAACCAAACCAAACCAAACCAAACCCAACAAATAATAAGTAAATAATGTTCTATAAACAATATATCGTTTCTAACAACAACAACAACAACAACAATTTCAACAACAACAACAAAAAAACACACACACACACACACATACAAAATGCCGCCCTGTGCTTACTCCTCTTAGGTACACACACGCATACATAACACAAGCCAACGAGTTTCATCGTCGTCGTCAAGAACAGATGAAATTCTATCATCAGCAACAACAACAACAGCAACACCAACAACAGGATCTCTTAAATACAACTCTGGGCGATGAAACATCCAGTGTCTTCGGCAGCGAGTCGTACAGCAGTCGCCGTCTATTGGCCCCCTATGGGATCTCGAGTGCCCGATCGCTGAGCAATTTGAATTCCGATATCGAGGCGACTTTGGGAGCAACGTACACCAGATACAACTATGCTGGCTCGGAATGCGGCGTTGATATCAGGTGGTCACAACTCACTTTCACTCACAAATCAATCACTCAATCAGTCAATCAGTCAATCATTCAGTCAAACTCTGGACAAAATTCAAAATTTCCCCCTTGGCTCTACTCTTTGTCTTCATGGCTGACATATGCTCACTCTAAACTCTCTACATATATCCCAGTCCTGTATATATATATATATCTACCTACCATCCTCCTCTTCTTCTTCTCCACCCCTGTCTCATCTGTGTGTTATACCCTTCTTCTTCGGGTTGGCGTTTTTTCCGCTTTTGCTGCTGTTTTTTCTCTGCTTCTTCTAATGCTTCGTGTTGTGAAGGGCCCGGAAATTCTACCCGACTTTTGTGAAAATTTCAAATAGCGCATTTAATCATCTAAAAGCTGTTTATATCATTTGTAGCTTTACATTTTTGTATTAACCCAATTTTTTATAACTGCTTAAATGCTTTATAGCGGTTCTAAGAGGTTCGCAAAGGTTTATAAACCTCTAAAAATATCTTTATAATTTTCTAAATTCCTAGAAAATTACACATTTTTCTTAGGAAACGTTTCAATATCCGAACATAAAATATGCATGTGCTATATTTTGGTCCTAAGAATAATCTGAAATCTAAGTACTTCCTATATAGATATTTTACAGTATGGTATCATTAAACCCCTAGAAATACATTGAATTGCCTTTTTAGGTTCTTCTTTGACATTCTATAGGTATAAAGCTCTCTGACATACTGCAATTTCGGCGCCGCAACAAAAATTTTAATGTACAGGAAATACTACAAAAGTTTCCCTGCTTTCCCTAAAGGTTTAATTTTATATAAAAACTTATAAAATACCCATATATATTCCATATTTCAAAGCATTTTTATGTGTATAAATGGATAAGATTGTGAATTTATTGAAATCTTATGATCTCTCATATAAATTCATAAACAATTTTTTGAAAGCCTTTCTGAAATTCTAGCTTTTTGGCACCGCAATTTCAGTTTAAGAAATCGTTTTATGTATTTATTAATAGTTTTCATATATGGCTCATCTTATCGATAAGAAATATAATTTGCCATTTCGGCTCCAGAAACTATCTAGGATCTAGAAAAGATTATATAGTTCATACAATTTGAATTTGTTCCTTATAGTTTCCATAAATATATTATAAAAAGGGCTTTATAATTTCCCAAATGCGACGCGGTGAATTACAAATTGAGGCTTGATTCGTGAAACTTAAGGAATTACAAGAATTAACGGAAAACTCTACATTCTTAAGTTTCTTCTTAAGATTGAAAATAAACTTTCGAACTTAAATCGAAACAAACTGAACAATTTCGATTAAATCATAGTTTTCCGAAATGTATGTCAAATATATTATATAGAAGTTTTTTAAGTTCACATTCTTTTCAAATAAATTTTATATAAAAATAGTTCAACTAATTCCTCAACAGTGGGGCGAAACCTCTGAACTACAATTGCAAAAGTTCTTATCATCAAAATTACTGCAACTTTAATCAAAAATCATGGATCTTATTATGCAAATTGAAGAAGAGATGAGTTTCAAAGACAAGTTAGTAATTTTTCTAAATTTTGGATGCTGGTATTCTATGTTAGGACCATAGAGGATCTATTTCAGATTTCGCCAGGGATTACAAGCTTCTGTGAATATATTTTTAGGGACTTTCAGCATATAGAAATTTAGGGTCTTATCTCATGCGACTGATCATGGCCTTTTAAAGGAATGCTCCTTTGCCCAAAAGCTTCCGCCGTAAGACTGTGCTCATCCAGAGTCGTTTTCTAATTCTCCCAAATCTTTTATCAATTGTGTTTACTTTCCAAAAAGCTTTCCCAGACAACTGGGGAGTACCGATACCCTATATATATACATCAAATTTTGCATGTATTTTGATTTTGATTTTGCCTGCTGCAAAAAAAGCTAAAAGAACATATCTAACACAGACACAGTATGCTCTGCCCGAAACTAATCCTCCTTTTCTGACTCTGCACAGAACTGCTGCCGTTGGCAGTAATTTGGATGCAACCACCGCGTCGGCTGTGACGACCACAGATGTGGCACGTCCGCCCAGACGGCGCACGCCGTTGCTCTTCAATCGACCCCATTTGGTGGCATCCTATTCGATGAGTATGTTGTTGCGCGTGCGTCCCAAATACGCCGGACACGGCCGACTGAGGAACGATGTGGAGGTGGCGCCGCCCTGCATTAAGGATGCCACAAGCAGCCTGCTGCGCGCCTATCCGGGTCCCTTGCAGGGACGCAAGCTGCACAAGGATAAGATCATTAGCTTCTGCAAGGAGCAAATACGTTTGGGTCCCGCTCGTACTTGCAACGTGTTGTATGCCACGCAGAAGGAACCGCTGGGTGGCGTCGAGAAGTACCGTGCCTCGCATTCGTTGATGTGGCAGCTGCTGATATTGTTGCTGCGTCAAAATGGGGTAAGTCACGAATAGAGAATACCCTATGTTCGCAAGACAAAGACTAACTCTCTGCTACAACAGGTTATCGCTGATACTGATGTGGGTGATCTATTGCTGGAGAATCAACGTGAATTTCCCTATGCACCGGAAGTCGATGCGCCGGAAGCCCGACGTGCCAGCTCCGGGGCTGCACTTAATGATTCAGATGGTGAGGCCGCAAGCGGCACACCCGTTGGCGCAGCAGCAACATCAGCAGCTGCTACAACAGCAGTTGCATCCGAAATTGAACCGGATGGCGGCGAGCCCAAAGCCACCATGTCGGAGCAGGAGGCAACCGACCAATTCCGCAGCTACGTGCTGCGTGGCAATGTCGAGGAGGCGCTGCAATTTGCCACCGAGCATAATCTCTGGACACACGCCTTCTTTCTGGCGCTCTACGAGGATCGCTATGCGTTGACCGATGTGGCGCAAAAGTTCTTAAATAGCGCCATCAAGGCTAATGATCCGCTGCAGACGCTCTACCAGATGAAGAGCTGTCATACGCCCGCCTGTGTCAGCCAGCTGCGGGACGAGAACTGGGGCGATTGGCGTTCCCACCTATCCATATTGGTCACAAATAAGTCCAGACAACCCGAATACGATCGCAGCTCGGTGGTTGCCTTGGGTGATACGCTATTCCAACGTGGTGATATTTATGCGGCGCACTTCTGCTATCTGGTGGCCCAGGAGGAATTTGGACGCTACGACAGTGCCGCCACGGAGCTAACAACGCTTACCGCCAATGTGCCCAAGTGAGTGGGGTTCGAGTTTGATATTTGGTTGGGCTTTGATTGATTCTCCTATCCTCCACAGACTCATTTTGCTGGGCGCCTCGCATTATAAGGCTTTCAATGCCTTCGCCAGCAACGAGGCCATCATCATGACGGAGATCTATGAATATGCCCGCTCGCTGTACGATCAGAAGTTCAGCATTGTCAATTTCCAGCACTATAAATTCCTGCTGGCCACACGCATTCTGGACTATGGACAGCATTTCCGTTGTACCAACTATTTGGAGCAGATCGGCAAGCATATAGAACTTAAGCCGGAGAGCTACTCTGTTGATTTCATACAACGCGTAAGTTGGGCTGAAACCTGTAAGAAAGATCTTTTCGGGAAAATGTAGGGGTGTATCACAATCCTATTGAGACACAGCCTGAAGCACTTGTCTTTATTTCTGCTTCCTTCCCTAAAGATTAGTTTAAGACTAGTTTGTTCTGAGGAGAACCATGCCTATGGCGGGACAGTGCGCTCTGCACTGGTCCACCAAAGCCCCCTTATCAGAATGTAATTAGTGAGTCGATAAAGCTATACTCAAAGATGTTTGTATAATGTTTTCCAGGTTTGTAATCTGGCGGAACGCTTGCGCTATTACGATCCCATATTGATAAATCGGGTGTCCTTTGCCAGTCCACCGAATGCTACTAATGATGGGCAAACGGCACAAGCGGCAGCGCCCGAGGAAAAGGAATGGCTGCGTCAGCTGCGCACACTGGCCGATCATGTAAGTCTTTTTATATATCCAATATAGAATATCCAACTGACAAATCATCAATTTATCCATTGGCAGCAGCCGCAACAGCAATTGCAACAACAGCAACAAAACGATATAGATCAACAATTCGTGGACTTGAGCAAACAGATGCATGAGCTGAATATGCAATATGAGCAGCAGGATGCCGTCGTGCAACAGCAGCAGCAGGAGCAACAGCAGCAGCAACAGCAACAGGAGCAACAACAGCAGCAGCAACAACAACAGCAACAGTTGCAGCCGGAATATTATGATCAGTCATCACAGTTGCCACAACACACGCATGAGCAGCAGCTGAACACTGATACCGCCTCCTATGCGCCGCCAGCCATGTACTATGATCCCAATGCGGCACAGCAACAGCAGCAGCAGCAACAGCAACAGCTCTATGATCCCTCGCAGCAGCAACAACCCGCCGTCTATGGTCACCTTGAGCCCGCAGCTGAAGCCTATGCCGCAAGCGGCCAAGAGCCCACAACTGGCTACGGTGCTGCACCAACAACGGGCTATGATTACTGGCCAAGCGGCGCCCAGCAGCTGCCACCGTATGGCGATGAGGTGGGTGCCACAGCTTGTTAGTTGCTATTGTAAATTATACAACTTTTCTTTTTGTTTATTTTATATTTTGTTTGTTTATATTCTAATGTTTGTTTATTGTAGTTGTAGCGTTTAAGTTTCATAGTTTTTGTTTAGTTTTTAGTTAGTTTTGTATACATTTGTGCAACAAACTATGTTGCAACGTAAGCGTTGTTGCATGCCCCAAAAAACACACACAAAAAACAAAGATGTTGCTAATGTTTCTAATTACACAACAACATTCGTATAAACAACACAATTGGGAAAAGCAGCTGGAGAACAAAGATTTGCTTGTTGACGACGACAACAACAATGACAACCACAACCACAACAACAACGACAACGATAACAACAAAGTTGAGGAAACACCAGAACAACTGTTGCCAGAGCAAAGTACAAACATTGACAACAATCGCTTTAAACACAATGCCCTAAAGCTGCCCGCTGCTGGCACGGATAAAGCCAAAATATTGCAATTTGACAACAACAACGCAACAACAACGTCAGCACTAACAACAACAATAGCAACAGCAACAACAACAAGCAGCACAGCGCAGGCATTCAATTTGACTGATGTAAGTAGCATTAGAAATCTATATAAACAACATAATGCTACCAGCAACAGCAGCAACAGCAACAACAACAACCGCAACAGCAGCAGCAACAACACTCTCGCGGCAACAACAACAACAACTATTGCTAGTTACCATAGAAAATGCCACAATTTAGCACAAGCTGTGCCTAAAACCCTAACCACGCCCACACGCTTTATACCAGCCAAGCCGGTGTTAGCCAAGCCTGCAACAACCACAACAACCACAACAACTGGCAGCACAACAATCACAACGCCAGCAGCAGCAGCAACGGCAGCAGCAGGCGGTGTTAAGCGCGTCAATTTTGATTTGCCCACCACAATTGTTGAGGCCGCCGCCGAGCAGGAGTTCGATAACGATAACGATAACGATAACGATAAAAGCTATAGCCTAGCGCTGACCCGTTCCAGTTACGCCCACAAGCCTCATATAGTCTTCAATGGCACCTTTCCCATCGACATGCCACTGGCAGCAGCTGCCACAAAACGCAGCAACTACGATGCGGAGGCCAATGCGGAGCGCAGTGAAATGCAACGTTATCGTTATATGATGCATGACTATGTCATCGATGAGGATGCCGAGGGTGAGGAGCTGGCCGAGGAGCAGTACGAGCTGGAGGCGGATTACGCGGATGAGGATGAGGATGAAGATTATGCGGATTACTATCTGCTGCAGCAGCATGATGATTTTCTCAGCAAAATGGGCATTATTAAACAACACCCACAACAACAACCGAAAGCTGCAACAACAACAGGGCCGGCGGCAACACCACAGCATGTTTGGTCCATGCAGGAGCTGATAGCTAATCCTGCCATACCGCTTAACTATAAGAAAATGTGCTCCGAAGTGGAGCAGAGTTTGAGTAAATTTGAGGCATTTTTGGATGGCAAAACAACAACCACAGCGACAACAACCACAAGAACAGCAGGTGCTGCTGTGGTGCGCACCTATGATATAGATGCACCCACCCAAAACAACAATTGCAATGGCAACACCGGCTTGGCTCTTAGCACTAAGAAGCAGCTATAGATTTAAGATTTAAGATTCTTCTGTTTTCTCTTGAATGTTGTCGATTTTTCAAGTCAAAAATATTGTAAATCCTTAAACTAAGTCAGAGAACCAACAGATTCCCTAACCTTAAACAACAAATTGTGCAGTTTGTCTCTTCTATATATATATATATATGTACCTGCGCGCTACAAAGAAACTAACTGTAAAATGGCACACTGTGATTTCTGAAGATTTAGGCCCAATTCTATATATATATATATATATATATATATATATATAAACATATATCTAAAGAAACACAAAATGATATGCTTAAGCTTAATTATAAAGTTTTGCCTCAGTTTTGTGCTTAAGATTTTTGACTGCGCCAGTTAAAACTTAACAAATTATTAACTAATTTAAAATTTAACATTCTTTTCCACATTTCTATATATATATATATACATCTATATATCTATATGTCTATATGTATTTGCTCTCTGTGTATCTCTGTGCACTTTAACCAAATCCGAAAACTTTCTCTTTTATGCATTTCGTTTTCGACAATAACCAAAAACAACAACAACGACAACAAAACAAAACTAATCAAATGCCATTTCTCAAACCCAATTTCCCCCCAACACCTCCAAACACCTCGAAACACTACAACAACCACAACAACCACAACAACAACGACAATTCTATGACCACAACAACAGCAACAACAAATGCGTCCCCAAATTTCGATGCCAAAATCCAAGAGTTATGAGGATGATGACGCAACTGCTGGAGCGGGGGCAAGTGCCGGCGCCACATCCGGCAAAGCGTCTGCCGCAGCCACTGCAACTGGCAAACAGCCGCCACAAGCCGCAGCTGGCAATTTGCCTGGGTAAGTCGAACCTTTGACCTTAAACCAGCCCACAAAACCCATGCTAACTCTCTCTCTCTCTCTGTCTGTCATCTTCCAGCGCGCAGGGCAGCAATCAGAATGCCGGCTGGTTTGGTGGCCTCTGGAACAAGTTCTCGCTGAAGCCCAAAAACCAAATGATATTGCCGGATGATAAGAATCCCACCATTGTCTGGGATAAGGAGCGCAAATGCTGGACCAGCACCGAGGAGAATGCCGATGAGGCTGAAGCATTTAAGCCGCCACCAAAGATGAGCGACATGGGCATGACCATGGGCATGGCGCCGCCAGCAGCAGCACCACCAGCAGGACCACCAGCGTCAGGGCCAGCTCCCCTGCCAGTGCCTGCAGCGGCACCAGCACCCGCACCCGGACCCGGCATGTTGCCACACGAGTTGCCAAATGCCCAAGTTTACGAGCAACAATTAGATTATGATTATGCCAATTATGCAGCGCCAGCAGCGGCGCCAGCGGTGGCAGCACCCGCAACGCTACCAACACCAACACTGGCCACAGCTGCCCCAACACCTACAGTAGGCGCCACGCCCACGCCGGGTGCTCAACCCAAATTACAATCGAACATGTTCAAAATTACACGCAACCGCAGTAAGTTTTGGGCTTTTTCTTCCCATCTTTTTTATGCTCATTTTGGTATCACTCTTTCTCCTGCAGCATTAAAGAACTCCTATGTTGATGTCTTCAATCCGTCGGGTGCGCCCATGACAGCGGCGCCGCAGACAGTGCTGGCTCCAATCATAGCGCCGGTTTCCGTGCCGCAGGGCGGCTTCTTCGTGCCTGGCGCAGTGCCCCAACAACAGCAACAACAACAGCCTCAGTAGGCATATAATGCATGTAGGTGTCCGTTGAGCCGCAACAAAATAGGTGTACAGTGAACGCTCTATATGGGGTCTAGTCTAGGTTAGGAAATATAAAGAATGTAGCTTAAATTTCCGGAAATTCGTATGTTAAGACAATGCTATATTATCGAGAAATATTGTAAATTTGGAGATCTCGTTGGACCAGTGCATAGCGCAGTGTTCCGCCAAACAACAGGCTGTGGGTTCGAACCCTAGTCATGATGTTATACACATGACTTCCTAGATCCAACCGAGATCTTCATTGAAGGTAGCAAAAATAAAGGTATATAGTGGTTCAGGCTGTGACCTAAAAGGGTTTTTGTGGACACTATTTGTCAATTTCTTTTTGTTCTATATATAGTTTACGCTAAAATAGAAATTATAGAATGTAGCTTAAATTTCCTAAAATTTGTTTGTTAAGGAAAAGCACTATTATCTCAAATGATTGTTAATTAGCTTAGTACTGTTGTAGATAATATTGCTAAGCTCCATGAGCTTTCCTGATCTCATATGTCTATATAGATGCTCTGAGAGCGTTCCGTTGTCTATATAGAGTCTCGTATGTCTGTTTTAACTTTTTATGGAGATGGATTTTAAATTGTTTAAGTTAAAAAGCGTTCACTTTGCACTTTGCTTATATTTTATACTATTTTCGAATCAAATTATACTTTAACTTTCTACTGAAATTTGTAATGTCTAGAAGCAAGGATCGTAACATCCCTAACAGTTAGCTTCAGAAGAATCGACTGGGCCATGTTCCAATTTCGTAGATCCTACAGTATGTTCCATAGCAAACGATTGTAGCATGTTCTTTTGTCGTAGATCCCTAAGAAGACAACAAATGGACCAAGTTCTGATCGTGGGTCCCAAAGAGTTAGCTTCAGAAGAATCGACTGGACCGTGTTCTATTGTCGTAGATCCTTAAGAAGACAACAAATGGACCAGGTTCTAATTATAGATCGATAACAGTTATTTCGTTGTAGATCCTTAACAGTTCTTTTGGCGTTGATCCCTAACAGTTAGCCTCAAAATCTTCAGAAGACAACGCTTGTACCAGGTTCCTTTGTCCGTTAGTCTGTGCATTGATTATATTGCTTCGAAAAGAGTATAAAATAGTCGGGCAATCTACTTGCTTGTTTTTATTTCCCAATTTTAATAAATTTCCCATTGTTTTGCAGCACTTTTCCGAGCTATACGTAAAAGCTTTAGATAGAGGATTCTAAAGAACACTAAGAACAAGAGAAAACCCAATAAACAAACAAAAAAACATACAAGAAACAACAACACATTAAACAAAAGCGGAGATCAAGAAAATTTTCTACACTCAAAACTAACAACAACAACAACAGGGAGCTAACAACAACAACATACTGCATGCGGCTGCAACAACAACAACAAAATAATACATTATAACAACAACATCAACAACTTTGTCAGCTCTCCTCTCTTTCTCCGATCTTCGCTATCCACAAACATATATGTTTCTTTATTTATGCGTTCTATGATGATTTTGTTTTTTGTTTCGTGTGTTTCTGATGTACGCGAATTGTTAATAATATAATACATGTACGAATAGCAACAATATAAATATATATATATATATATATATATAGATATATCTACATATATATAGCGATATGTGTGTAAATTTTCTCTATGTTCTCTATGTAAACGAGCTGTAATCCTTCCCTCTACTCCCAAACAACCCACACAACACACACACAGGAACAGTCTATATAAAGCAACAAGTCTTTTGTTTAATAATTTTTATTATATATATATACTATATTCGTTTTTAGTTGTATAAATACTGGCAAACACGACAATTTATATTATTATGTTTATTATATAATTATTATTGTTTCCATATATTTATTTTTGTATTTTGTTCTTTAAGCATGTTTTGGCAGTTGAATGTGTATGAAAATTGTTAGTTGGGTAGTTAAGATTGTTAAAGATTGTTTGCTTTCCTACCGAAAAAGTGTTAGAAATGCAAATCTTTGACTTTCTGTCTACAATTTTCTAGGTTTCCCAGAACATGCACCCAAAACATGAAATGATAATGGAAAACTAGTTTTGAAAGCGAAATCGATAGCGATAACGATAACGAAAACTACACAAAGTATACAGATACATATATATATATTTATATAGAAACATATTAGTTAATTTACAATCGAAACGAATCGAAGAGTTGCAAGTTTGTGTGCTCCACATATGATGTATTTCTTCTAGCGTAAACTGTGTTCTTCTTTTCCTCCTTGTTTTCTTCTCTCGGTGTGCTGATCTTTAGACACTTTATGAACATATATTCCATATAATTTATAGCGCAAATGTTTCAATGTTTTCCAAGTTTTTCCTCAACATCATTTTTTCTTGTTTTCCTTTTTTTTTTGTAATGCATTTGAAAAATGTTATATATAATATATCTTTTTTTTCTGTTACAAAGTTGTGCCTATGTGTTTAATTTTATAGAACTTTGTGAAAAGAAAAAAAAAATTTAAAAACGTTAACTTAATTTTTATTTAGCTTAAAAACTAATTTACAAAATATAAAACTGGTGCAGGCAAAAATTAACAAAAGAAATCAATTATATAATATCGAAAACTATAGAACTATAGGGTATATATTGTATGTATATCGTGTAATGGCGGGGCGCACCTATTATGTATGTATTTTGTACAGAAAACGCCCCGGGAAAATTGGTATAACAAAATTGTACACATTAAAGAACTATATACTATATATATATATATACATATACATATATGCCTAGAACAACAACAACATACATAGTTTAAAACAACATACATAGTTGCTGCGTTTTGCATATGGCGGACTGTAAATGGTTTTTTTTTTTTAACCCATTATTCTCCCTACCAAAACACTTTCTAACCCATCAGAAAAACAAAAAATATGATAGTTCTTATCATTTAATTAGCCTAAATTGAAAGACAAACAAATAAATCAATGATAAAGAAATAAAAATTCATAAATGCAATTCAGTTCTCAAGTGTTTTATTGAAATTTTGGGCATGGAATAGAGCGAGTCGGCTATGGAGTGAGATAGACTTAGGAGGTCGAAATTTACAAGCTTAAAGTTTTAACATCTTTTGTGTTTGCTGAATTCCATCATACTACAGTAAAAACTATGGGCTCAAATTCAAGACTAGATCATCATAATATAATATAAGACTTTTCTAGATGATTACCCATAGACATAATGCACTTCTAGCCTATTGCCAATTTGGCCCGTTTTCGCCAACGTCGAGGTCTTATAACTTCGATTCTTATGATCCTTCTGAAATTGATTCGGGATTACTCTATGACATAGTCCCAAATTCAAAACATTAAGTTAAGAACTTTGGATATTATAGGCAATTAGTAAATTTTCAGAAGTTTTAACATCTTTTGCGGTTGGCGAATTCCTTAATACTGCAATAAATCTTGAAGTCTCATCTCAAAGGATGGGCTCAAATTCAAGACTGGGCCATCATAAGACTTTTCCTCAGTTACCAGAGAGATAGCAAATCAAAATCCTCTTTTTTCAAATTTGTGGCTGGTGGAAATTTTTTTTGTGAAAAATTTGTTTTTTGCTTTTTTCAAATTTTCATTTTAGAAAAACGTAAATATCTCGGAAATGAGAAAAATTTACG